>JBBPBX010036604.1:7087-18583 GCA_038048925.1 Garcialebias charrua | reverse complement strand
GTCACAATAACAAATTTTGCTGGGCGATTAATTGTGTCAGAAATAATTGCGATAAACGATAATATTGTTTGAAATTTTACAATAATTAGTAGGGATGCACCGATCCACATTTCTCACTTCCGATCCGATACCGATACTTAAGAACTGGGTATCGACCGATACCGATACTTTTCCGATCCGATACTGTTCAGGTATGTGAATCTGTATAATGAAATATTTGTACTGAGACTATAAAGTTATGTGTATTTTGGAATGTTTTCTATACTATAAAGACTATACTGTTAAAGTTTGTGAGTTTCCTGTTGTGAGTGTCTTCATTGGTTTTAACTCACATAATGTTAAGACGGCAGTCACAGAATATGATGGAACACAAGTGCTCTTTGAAGCTGGATCGGAAATATCGGCAGGTTGGATCCGATATCCGATACTTAAATTATGCTGGTATCGGATACCGATACTGGATCGGATCTGCCCCATCCCTAATAATTAGTAATCATTGTCAAATTTAAGAATAAATTATTAGTCCATTTGTTTTGAATGTAGTACCTTTTTTGACCACCGGATGGCAATATAAGACTGTTTGAACTGAATGATGGATAGTGAGGGAGCGAGCAGCGTGTCTCTTTAAGAAAAAAAGGAGGGAGGCCTCTTGACGTGACATGGGCTGTCTCCTTTTTCTCGTTTCTCAAAATGATGGACGCTCTGTGGTTTGAGCTCTTTAGCATAGCATTTTTCACACAAAGCTTTTAATTAAAAAAATCTGTAAACAAGTTTTCAGCTTCTTTTTGCAAAGAAAAACAACTTTTTACACAAAGGCACGGGTTTCAGCCGTGAATTTTGGAGCTTCAATAAGACGGAGGTTTTGTCCTGAGGTCAGCCTGTTAGCTTGTAAATTAGCTTCTCAGCTTCGCTGCTTTTAATACCGTAATCCAAAAATGTGATTTTGGATGGTTTAAACAGATTTTAAAAAGAAAGGGAGGGGTCGGTGAAGAGCACCAGAGTTGAGCCTTTTATTGTCCAGTGTCTTCAGAAGAGAGAGACACAAAGAAACGATAAAGCCGATAAATGAAAATGAGGTCGATAATTTTCATTTATCATGTGATTAATTGATTTATCGTTTATCGCGAAAGGCTTAATTATGTCCCAATAATTGTCGTTTCCACAGAATAATTAAATCAAGTTGTGGACCTCTTTAAATACTGTATATGAGAAAACACGCAGAACTTCATTTATTTACTGTCTTCTGCTGCCTGATGTTCGACAGAATTTAATAAGGTTCACACGGCACAAACGTAAAAAAATATGTTGGTGGAAAGTCTTTGTTGCAGTTGTAGTTCTAGCTAAACATAATAAATGGTTAGCTCAATGATGGCTTCTAATCAAACAAATAAAACCACGATAGAGTCCTGTTGTTTTGTTTCAAGCATCTCCATCTTCTACCGCTTATCTGTAGTCGGGTTGCAGAGGCAACAAGTCCAGGAGAGAAATCAAGACCTCCCTATCCCCAGCAACACTTTCCAGCTCCTCCTGGGGGATCTTGAGGTGTTCCCAGGCCAGAGAAGATGCACGATCCCTTCAGCAGCTTCTGGGACTTCCCCCGGCTGGGGGCTAAGCATTTTACTGAGGGTGTACAGAGAAAGCTATGTAGTCTCTGAAAGTAGGTCTAGGAAAATAAATATCAGTATTGGTATCGGTTTCCGGCCAAATAAGTTTTAACATATCGGCATATTGAATATCAGCCAAAAATCCAATATCATGCATCCCTAGTATGATTACCTCAAATAATTGGGGTGGCTGAAGATTAATCTATGGGGGCCAATGCCACCATTGCCCCCCTCCAAACCACCAAAAACATTAGGGTTTACTTCATGCTCTATTCATTTCCAGTCCAGAAAAACATCTCCAAAATTACAAACTAGGGATGGGGCCGATCCGATCCAGTACCGGTATCCGATACCAGCATAGTTTCAGTATCTGGTATCGGTTCCAACCTGCCGATATTTTCCGATCCAGTTTCAAAGAGTATTTATGTTCAATCACATTCTGTGACTGCTTTAGCAGTGTGTGAGTTAAACCCAATGACAACACTTTGGGCCTCACAACAGGAAGAACCTAAACTTTAACAGTTAACAGGAGGCAGGTCTTCACCACACACATCCTTCTTACTCATGGTTCAGTTGGAAAAACTAAAAAAACGCTAAGCATGATGGGAAATACAACACAGCCACTCCCTTAACCAGTAAGGCAGTGGATTTTGTTGTCTTTCCCATAATGCTTAGCAGTATTTTAGTTTTGAAAACTAAAAAAACGCTAAGCATGATGGGAAATACAACACAGCCACTGCCTTACTGGTTAAGGGAGTGGCTGTGTTGTATTTCCCATCATGCTTAGCATTTTTTTAGTTTTCAAAACTAAAATACTGCTAAGCATTATGGGAAAGACAACAAAATCCACTGCCTTACTGGTTAAGGGAGTGGCTGTGTTGTATTTCCCATCATGCTTAGCATTTTTTTAGGTTTTCCAACTGAACCATGAGTAAGAAGGACGTGTGGGGTGAAGACATGCCTCCTGTTAGCTGCTAAAAGTTGTGAGGTTCCTGTGGTTAGGCTCAGAGAGTCTTCATTGGATGTCTCACACCGTGTCAATATAAATGTTCTCAGTTCAAAATTCTTCATTATATATAGTCGAGTACTTAACGGTATCGGATCGGAAAAGTATTGGTATCAATCAATACCCAGTTATAAAGTATCGGATCGGAAGTGAGAAATGTGGATCGGTGCATCCCTACTACAAACCTTCACCATCGATGGGGCACATCAGCGTGTCGCCTGTATTTCTAGGGTTACTACTTTACACAATGTATTTGTGCACAGAAAAATCCTCTTTAGGTTATGTGTCTTGTGTGGTATTCAGTTCTTTCAGGCTGCAGCAAACTGAAGTGAATCCGACTGTACAGAGGTTTTCTATGCAGATGATTGATCAGTTTCAGTTGAATCTGGCCTCTAAATATGTATTTGCGGTGTCTCACAGAACGTCAGAATGATAGTTTCCATGGTAGACGTCTGTTATCAATGCAATCAATAACATCACATGGCTGGATTGCCAAGAGGTTTTGGCAGTACACCAGTGAAAAGCATTATTCTCATAACAACGGAGAAGAAAGGAGTCTTTGTGGAGTTGTCCCTTCGAAATTGACAAGGCCTTTTACAGCCTTTGATACAGGCTGGCTGCCTCGCACAATGGAAGGCATATACATTTGCAGATGTCTTCTGGAAAGCTCAAATGTCAACGCTTTTCACAACAGCACCACGCTTGCAAGACGAATAATTGATTAGTTCACCTTTTGTCTTGAGCCAAATATTCATCCACTAAAACATAAAAAAGGAACAAGAAGATGGTAAAGTGAAAGACGGAGTACCTTGGCTTTCCAGGTAACATTTTTTATCTTAGAAACTAGATTTCTTACTAGATATCTGTCTCAAGTTTCCTCCATACAGTAAAAAAATCAACAGATAAGTTAGTTTTCTCTTTATGAAGCATTCTTTATCAGTTACCTTTTAAAGAACTTGACATACCTGATTAATTATATCTCCAAACATCATGTTTTAAAAGCAGCTCCGCTTACATAAATACTTCTGCGTGATCATATCAAAATAATCTCTTTTGTGCAGAAAGCAACCAAAGATGTACAATAGCATCAATTTAATTTGAAAAATATTAAGTTTAGTGATAAACTGTAGAAAAAAAGTATTTTATGTATCTGATATATCACTTATAACTTGAGTCATTTCAGAATCAGAATAAGCTTTATTATCATTGCACCAAAGTACAGTGAGATTATGTCCGTACATCATCAGTCATCCGAAAGATGGGTGGAGTGCACGTGGCTACTGCTCCTAAGAGTGGAGCCCCTTATTCTTTAGATAGAAAAGGGGAAAGTCCATGAGGAAAGGATAGTGGTATTACAGTAAAGATCTCCCCACCTTATCCATGTCAGAACATGATTTAAGACATCAAAAAAACCTCCACCAGCAAACGCAGTTATAGTTATAGACACATTACATATGCATTTGACAACAAGACATTGTCCATGAAACCCTTCCAGATAGGACCACAGTCCTGGTAACATGTTGGTGTCAGCCGGTACAGCTCTGATAAGCATTCACAGAAGTTCTTGGGGGGAGGGGGCTGTGATAGATGAAGCTTTTCTTTAGTTTACACAAAGCCAAGAGAAATTTGATAAGTTGGCTTGCTTCAAGGCTGAACGGGGAAGTCAGATTCAGATAAACCACAATTGCTAATTTTTTCAGGCAGACTGTTATTTCTCGTTAGCCTCGAGTTCTGCGGGTACTTTCATATCCAAAATGGCCAGATTTGTGGGCATTCTACTGGTCCATGCTTATTAGCCACCTCCAAGGTCGTCCCCAACATGCTGGCGAGTCCCAGAAGCCGCAAATGGCCTACGATTCTCATAAATGGCTTTCATCTTCTGGTTGAGCTCGTAAATCAGCTGAGTTTGAGTGCTCGAAGCGCAAACCAAACCTTCACAGAAAGTCGGCAGCTTTACCATGACCAGAACTGCTGCCACTAATAGCCGATAACATAGATATCCGACGGTGCCAAAAAGCAAAAACCCTGCTCATAAGTTCAATGCTATAAACATCTTCGGCATCCTCCAGAGACAATACAGGTGAGTTATTGGAACACAGAGACCCAGGTTCTATCAGGGTCAACTGGCGCTGAAGATTTGATGTTAGCAGACTGGTTGTATGTTCAACTCCAAATGACTGTAAACAAGCTAACATTAGCTAGCATTAGCTTACCTTCTTACCTCGCCATGGTACTGCTGGATGGCCTCACTTTATGTATCTTTCTGCCATTTCTTTAGCAGCACACAACTTTCTATGGCTCTGTTTTAACTTGTTTTATGATGAGAGAAAGAACAAACAGCACAAGCTTCATGCTTTCCATTGTTGGGTGTTGTGGATAATGACATCACATGAGCCTTGAGCATTCTGAACCTGCCCACGTGGTTAAACAACCAAGGCTGTGCAGACCTGGTGAATGGGCCAGGCTAACACGGGCCGGGCTGGACCTTACAATGCAAAAATGCCATACGTCTTTTTGTTGGACTGGAAACACCTTGGAGTCCTCCCATAAGAGCTGAGAGAGAAGTCTGGACCTCCCTGCTCAAGCTGTTGACCGACTCTGGAACAAGATGAAGGATGGATAAACTTCCATTTCCTTTAATTGGCAAAAAGCAAACCTAAAGGCCTACAGAAAAAAGTTAAATTAGACAGAGTACCTTAACTTGTACTTCCTGAGAAGTTAACAAACCATCAATAAAACGGACAAAACAAGGAGCTCAGTGTCCCTTGCCTGGATGTGGGTTACAAGCCCCCCCGGAGCCAGGCCTGGGGGAAGGGCTTGTCAGTGAGCGCCTGGTGACCATGGTCTCTACCCATGGGGCCCAGTCGAGCTCAGCCCAAAGAAGCAACATGGGTTTGTCTTCCTATGGGCCCACCACCTGCAGGAGGGGCCATAATATAATGATACAAGTCTGGTGCATGATGCCATGGGTAGTGGCCGCGGGCGGGGGCCTCTGTGCTCTGACACTGGCTTAGCAAAGCTGGCTCTTGGGACATGGAATCCTGGGTGCCTCCCTAGGGAGGTGCTTTGGGCATGTTCAACTAGGAGGAGACCCCCCCAGGGAAGACCCAGGACACACTGGAGCGACTACGTCTCTGAGTTGGCCTGGGAACACCTTGGAGTCCTTCCAGAAGAGCTGGAAGAGGTGGTTGTGGAAAGAGATGTCTGGACCTCCCTACTCAAGATGTTGCCCCCCGAGACCTGACCTCAGAGCAAGATGATGGGTGCATGGATGGATGGATGATGGATCAATAAAACGTTCAAGTGTTCTTGTTGGGATCTAATCAGAGCTGGGAGGTGAGTCTCACTGTAAACCAATCATCACTCCACTCTGTCTCTGCACTCAACTAGAAAAAAGGAAATAAAAACTGTGTATTCAATCAACCCCCCTACCCCTGTTTTAACCATCCAAAATGAAACTACAGCATCCCACTGGGCTCGTATTGTTCCTGGCTGTGGAACCGACAGGTATCTGCTTTGTAACGGGCACCGCCGCAGCACACATGCACACATTGAAAGAGCTCTTTTGAGCTTCGTGGCACCTTTGTCTCTTTGGCGTCAGTAGCTAGCGATGATTCAGATGTGACTTGTTGCTTTTCCTCTCATTTCCAGCCTCTGCTTTTTTCCTCTCCAGCAGCAGAAGAAAGATGACAAAGACAACACAAGGCTCCTTCTCTTTCCCCCGGCCCTTTTATTGTACAAAATAGCCGAGCAATAAAAAAAAAATTGTCGTCGGTTTACTCCTAAAAACCCATTTTTGACGTCGCTTCTGAAAAGATAGCAATAAAGAAACCTTTTCAGAGGAGCTGAATGAGAGAACGAAGGAGGAATGAATCCCTTTGAGACGTTGCGACCGGAGAGGCCTTTTTGTTTTTTCTTGCTCGGGTAATCAAATGGAGCTGAAATGAAAATGGAGTTTTCTATGAAAATAGGGGGCCTTTGTTGGCTTTGGAAGGCTTGTAATTCATAAACAATAAGCCGGCTCCTTTTGTTTGGGTTATAATATATTCCTGCTGTTCTGAAAGCAGTCTCACTACACACACATGCACTCACACACAGGGTAAAAGCCAAAGTGAGGCAGCAGGGGAAGAGAGACAGAGGGAGTATAAAAGGAGGCAGAGAGGCTGACTTTTAATTCAACGTCCTGGCAGAGAGGCGACAGGATGCGTTGATCTTTCATAATCGGCTCCTCAACTTTCGTTTTTTCTTCTTCTTCTGTTTAGTCTGTCACTCCATCAGCTAACGAATGGAACTGGATTACACGTATGGACGACTGATTTGAGGAAATCTGAAGTTTGCTGTTGTTCCCTTTCGGGGTTTTTTCGGCAGCGATGCCGGTGGAGTGACTCATTTCCTAAATCTGCAGTTTTGAAGGGATGACAACAAAGTTCAGCTCAACAACCCTGGAGCGTTTAATTTCTCTACAGCATGAAGTAAAACCACTTTCCTCTATGGGAATAAAAACTGAAGAAAGAAGGTAATAGATTCAAATTCTAATCTCAACACAAGATTTAATAACTTTTCTTGCAAGAGCAGCTCTTCAGATACTGTTGGTTGGTTTTCTAACTATTTCTCAGATCGGAAGCAATGTGTTCGACATAACGGTACTTCGTCTAGCTATTTAATGGTCATTAATGGTGTGCCACAAGGCTCAGTTTTAGGACCCACTCTTTTTACAATGTATGTTAAATAATGTAAGTCAAAACATTCCTGACGCATCCTTGCATCTCTTTGCTGACGATGCAGTTGTTTATTGTCGAGTTAACACAGTTGCCAAGATTTTACAGCTTCTACAGTCTGTATTCGACATCTCTTCAGATACTGTTGGTTGGCTTTCTAACTATTTCTCAGATCGGAGGCAATGTGTTCGACACAACGGTACTTCGTCTAGCTATTTAATGGTCATTAATGGTGTGCCACAAGGCTCAGTTTTAGGACCCACTCTTTTTACAATGTATGTTAAATAATGTAAGTCTAAACATTCCTGACGCATCCTTGCATCTCTTTGCTGATGATGCAGTTGTTTATTGTCGAGTTAACACAGTTGCCAAGATTTTCCAGCTTCTACAGTCTGTATTCGACATCTCTTCAGATACTGTTGGTTGGTTTTCTAACTATTTCTCAGGTCGGAGGCAATGTGTTCGACATAACGGTACTTCGTCTAGCTATTTAATGGTCATTAATGGTGTGCCACAAGGCTCAGTTTTAGGACCCACTCTTTTTACAATGTATGTTAAATAATGTAAGTCTAAACATTCCTGACGCATCCTTGCATCTCTTTGCTGATGATGCAGTTGTTTATTGTCGAGTTAACACAGTTGCCAAGATTTTCCAGCTTCTACAGTCTGTATTCGACATCTCTTCAGATACTGTTGGTTGGTTTTCTAACTATTTCTCAGGTCGGAGGCAATGTGTTCGACATAACGGTACTTCGTCTAGATATTTAATGGTCATTAATGGTGTGCCACAAGGCTCAGTTTTAGGACCCACTCTTTTCACAATGTATGTTAAATAATGTAAGTCAAAACATTCCTGACGCATCCTTGCATCTCTTTGCTGACGATGCAGTTGTTTATTGTCGAGCTAACACAGTTGCCAAGGTTTTCCAGCTTCTACAGTCTGTATTCGACATCTCTTCAGATACTATTGGTTGGTTTTCTAACTATTTCTCAGATTGGAGGCAATGTGTTGGACACAACGGTACTCCGTCTAGCTATTTACCAGTAATGGTCATTAATGGTGTGCCACAAGGCTCAGTTTTAGGACCCACTCTTTGTAAAATGTATGTTAAATAATGTAAGTCAAAACATTCCTGACGCATCCTTGCATCTATTTGCTGACGATGCAGTTGTTTATTGTCGAGCTAGCACAGTTGCCAAGGTTTTCCAGCCTCTACAGTCTGTATTCGACATCATTCAGTCAGATTTGTTCCGTCTCAAACTGGTGCTAAATGCTGGCAAAACTAATGGGATGTTGTTTCAAAACAAAAAGTTGTTGCCAGCCGTTCTTCCTTCTATCTCATTTGTGCATGGTGTTCCTATTGAGTTTGTGGATTCTTACAAACACTTGGACATTTTAATTGATGCTCATCTCTCTTTTTTAAGCCTCAAGTTGAAAACTTGATAAAGAAACTGAAATTAAAACTTTTTTTCAGAAATAGATTTTGCTTAACTCCGATTGCCAAAAACACCTTGTACCTTAACTGCTGGCATTATTTACATGAATGCTCTTGCCAGCATCTTGCAGATGTTGGATGCTGTCTACCATGGCACGCTAAGATTCATAACTGGTTGTAACTACCATACCCATCACTGCACTCTGTACTTCTTGGTCAGTTGGACATCATTACGTAGGCTCTCGCACTGGTTCATTTTCATCTATAGATCCCTCCTTGGTCAGCTACCTTCTTATATGTCCTCCTACATGCCACGTCATCAGTACAGTTACAGCATGCACTATCAAGACATCCATTTCTTACTTTGATCCTGTAACCTGTAACGCATTGCAACAAGATCTGAAGATACTGATTTAGATGGATAGATGTATTTGAGGGATTTTAAACATTTTATAATGTCAATAGAAATATCAAAGCAAATGTGTTCTTTTTTGTATTTTCCCTTGTTTTATATGGCATCTTGATTTGACTGTGTTTATAACTTCTTTGATTTTAAATGCGTTTGTTGAATTATTGTTGTCTGTACTTTATACGTTTTGTTTAAAACAGGCCTCTCTTGTAAATGAGTCCTTGTGACTCAATGAGACTAAACTGTATAAATAAAGGTTGAACTGAACTGAATTTCAAGTACAGGTAGTCCTCGACTTACGATGTTTCGCTGTTACGTCACGCATCTCCCATAAAAATAAAAATAAAATTATTTTGAATTTTTTTATTTTGAAAGCTGAGTCCCAAGTTCCTTCTGGTTTTGACAGCAGTAGCTTGACGGCAGAGGGTCGGACCTGCAGACCTTGGACCGGCAGACCGACGAGGAGGGATGAGCCAACATGCTAATAGACCTTACTGTAAAGCTGTGGACCGCGCGAAGCAATGGAAAACTACAGGCAGCTGCAGAGATTGGAGGACCAACGAGCTAACATGCTAACAGATCTTACTGTAAACAGTGTGGACCGCACGAAGCAATGGAAAACTATAGGCAGCTTCAGAGATTGGAGGAACAACGAGCTAACATGCTAACAGGCGGAGGAAGGCTTCACCAGCTCCCAGTAGGTTATTAACTCTTTTTTCCCTTCATTATGGCTCCAAATGTATGTGTTTTTTGATAATTATGTAGGGTACTGTGTTAGGATAGGCTAAGTGCTTGGTAAAATACAGAATTGTACGTATAAGGTGCAGTTTGGACGTATTTTCCGACTTACGACGAAATTCGACTTGCAACATCACGTAGGAACGGAACTCGTTCGTAAGTCGGGGACTACCTGTACGTTCATTCCCATCTCACTTCACTTTCACATCTTTAGTTGTATTTCAGGCCATCTTTAAGAAACTAAATATGATGGTGGTGCTGAAAAAAAACTTATTGATGTAATCAGCTAGTATAATTAAGTCTGAGCGTTTATTTTGTTTTCTACTTTTAAATTGGAAGATTTATGGAAATCTTTGAGTGAGAGTTTCCAGTTTGTGTCACTTGAATGAAGTTGCATAGAGGACAGAGCTGTACAAGTAAAATGATCCCACGTCTTACCAAAGCACCAGTTAAGGTTGTTTGGATTGGTGATTGTGCATTAATTTAAGATCAAACTCTGTCCCAGTCGTTGAGTTTGATGATGCACTTTTTATGTTTGTTGCTTTATCCATCTAAACCATGTACAGTCTTCTGGTTCACTTCTTACCGTGTTTAATTTACCTATAAGGTCTGCTGTACATGCAGCACTGCTTGGTCATGAAAGCAGACAGGAACCTGGCGTGCAGTAGGTCAGGTATACCGTGTCCGTTACTAGCACTTTGAGATTTTCATTAATGAAAAGTGCGTTATAAATTGAATTCATTATTATTATTATTATTACTGGATTGGCTTAATTTGACTCCAGCAGCTCAAAAACAGCAGAAACCATATTATCAAGCACAGTGATGATCTGCTCATCCTGAGGGATTTCAATACAGCTGTGTTCAGAAACTTTCCTCTGACACATTCCTGCTGATAATTTAGTCTTCGGTTTTTAATATGGCAGTTTATTAAAGAAAAAAAACATGTTTTCTGAACTAAAATAAGCCTTATCTTCAAGAACAGGTGGCATTTAACTCAAGGGTTGAATGAAATAGATTATATCGAACAATCCTCATAAAATGAACTTATGGTTGTTTGCAAAAAATAAATCCACACAGCCGATATGCTAGATGTAGATGTGGCGCAGCGTGCATCAGTTACAGAGTTTAAATCTGACTGGCCCCCGTCTGTTGGCGACTAGTTTGTCGTAAACATTTTAGTGAAATGCAAAAGCTGAAACTTCACATTGATGATGCTCAAGATGTAATGGACTGAAACTTGCTTGCCACTGATGTGCATATTTGTTTGTCTCAATTTGGTCACCAAGTGTCTGAATCATGTCTCATTTTGATTGCAATGTTTTTGTCCCCCATCGTGGAGCGAAGAGAGGATTTGGAAAAACCCTCCATATTTCTTATGAGCATGATAACTTGAAAAATGAGAGAGGCACTCCTTTTATTTTGTTGTGTGGCTGCAGTAAGAAAGACCCTTATCAACAGTTTTGCCATGTCAAAATCCAAGATGGCTGAAAAAAAGGTATATATATATATATATTTATGTATTTATATTGCACCAGTTACAACGTGAACATGTACGCACAGTCATCCTGAAGGGGGACTAAGTG
>JBBPBX010036603.1:19533-31395 GCA_038048925.1 Garcialebias charrua | reverse complement strand
TGTCTTTATTGATGGGCGATACCGTACAGCTGAGTCAGCCGAGTGTGTGGTTCTTGCTACTGACTCTGTTTTCCTTCTGATGTTGTGTTCTCACCATCAGTATCAGGTTGAACACCTGCTAGTACCCTCAGTGAGGGTGGCGGTTGCCAGGTTGTTGGTTCCAGTCAGACCCAGTGAGGCATGGACCATATCCTGCTTCGCCTTTAACCCACTAGGGCGTGGCTTAAAGGGCGATAGCCTGCATGAAATATAACGTTGGTTACGTACTGTAACCCCAGATTATATGAATGCAGGCAGAGCCCTTTAAGCCCCGGGCCTCCCTGGCTCTTGGTGAAAAATTGTTTTACCTTACTTGGGAGCCGATTCTCGGTCAGCAACAGAATAAATAGCAGACCGAGGCGGGGCCCACGGCAGGTGGGCGTGGACTAGAAGTCTTCAGTGATTGGCGCGAAGCGCAAGGGTAAACCCACTAGGGCGTGGCTTAAAGGGCTCTGCCTGCATTCATATAATCTGGGGTTACAGTACGTAACCAACGTTTTTACAGTAGAATACAAAACTTTTTGTTACTTTTTTAGTTACTAAATAATACTCCTTTTTGTTGTAATAAAAAATAACTGTTACATTAAAATACATAAGCTACACAAATATAAATAACTTGTTAAATACTGTATCATAAACTTTAAAAAAGGTGTTTTACTTACCAGACACTCCCAAAACTTTGGCAATTTCTGCCCATGCGTTATCCTTTCTAACGGTGTCTTTATAAAAAGGATGACTGGTGTCATATAATATAGTGTAATTCTCAACTTCCACAATAAGTCTCTCCTCATCCATTGTTGCGTCTGCCTTGATCTTCTCTCCTAAATGAGCGACAGGACATGGTTTGAGCGACAGGAAGTGATTTATTACATTTCAGAATAAAATACTTTTTAAAATTTTTTAATTTCTTGTATTGCGTTTGTAGGCGTAGTCATAAATGATAGTTTGACAGCATTTTTGTACAAATAAATCCGTATAGAGCTAGGATTAGTCCGCCCGTGGTGATTTTATTTTGTAAATACGGATGTTGTGCTCGTTCCTTTTCCTGTTGGTGCGACGTAATCTTTAAAAGTTGACTCCGGCACAGCTCCGGCGTCCGGCAGAAATAGGATCGAGATCTAATTTTGACGGACTGCCGTCCGCTCGCCGCTGCTCGCCGCCGCCGTGCGGAGCCAGTGTAAATGCTCTCATCGATTATAATGGATGCGTATTTGCTGCGGAGGTTGGAGCGGAGCGGAGCCGGACCGCATGTAGTGTAAATTGGGGGTGCACTTAACAGCTGTGCTGGGGAACTCCTCATGATGTGAAAACCATCAGTGGAAAAATTAGAGCAGGGGTGTTAAACTCTTTTACAAAATAGGGACAATTAAAAACTTGGTCTAAGCCACAGGCCAATTTCAATCGATACATTCACTCAAGTCAGGTACCAGACATCTTTTCTTGGCTGCAGGTTTATCAACAAGGATTGATCGGTCTCATCTGATGTTCTCTGTTGCTCATTCCACATCGAAATTAAAGATTAATTAAAAATCCAATTGTTTTCTAGCTTCAAAGTAGAGCTGAGCGACATGGACCAAAATCAATATATCGATATTTTTACAAAAATCGCGGTATACTACATATCTCAATATTTTTTTCTTTCCATAAAGTAAAAAACAAACATATATTTGAGTCAAAGTTTTGTCCCAATTGTCACACAGGCACATTTATCAACAGCTGTAACTCTACAAAATAAATGCCTAAAAAATAAACTATTTACATGTACATAAATTAAATAGTTTATTTTTTAGGCATCTATTTACATATAATAATCCTCTTCAGCTGGGGGCAGCTGTGGTTGAGAGGCTAGAGCAGTCGTCCTCCAATGGGAGAGTTGGAGGTTCGATTCCACCAGCAGTCACATACAGTACTGAAGTGTTCCTGGGCAAGACACTGAACCCCTCATTGCCTCTGATGTGTGTCCCATCAGTATATGAATGTGATAAAGCTCTGATTATTCTTTGTAGAGATCTAGAAGAGTGCTGTATGATTGGGTAAATGAGGGCACATATTTTGTTGTAAAGAGCTTTGAGTGTCTTGATAAGATAGAAAGGCTCTATATAAGTACAGGAAACCCTCGAGTTACGACACCTGCGACCTACGGCAACGCAGACTTACGACAAGCCTCTTTGAAAGAATGCCGTCGACATACGACCGAAAAAACGGACTTACGACAGAAATACATTAGAAGTATGTAATCGAGATACGGCAAAAAAAGTGCGACACTACGGCAAGCGGCAAGGTGGGGGAGGGGTACACACCTTGGGTGTTCGCGCATGACAGTGGGCGTGACCATGTGGTAGGGGTTGGGCGACACTGCCGTACTATTTAAAGGGACGCCATCTTCACCACGTTGTTGAGTTTCGGCGAGAGAGAGAAAAGCAAACGTACGTACACTTTATCGATCATTAGCATTGCATTCAGTTAGCATTAGGTTTAGCGAGAGGTATTTTATTAGCCACAGGTAGCATAGGTTTAGCGAGCGGTATTTTATTAGCCACAGGTAGCATAGGTTTAGCGAGCGGTATTTTATTAGCCACAGGTAGCATAGGTTTAGCGAGCGGTATTTTATTAGCCACAGGTAGCATAGGTTTAGCGAGCGGTATTTTATTAGCCACAGGTAGCATAGGTTTAGCGAGCGGTATTTTATTAGCCACAGGTAGCATAGGTTTGCCTCTGATGTGTGTCCCATCAGTATATGAATGTGATAAAGCTCTGATTATTCTTTGTAGAGATCTAGAAGAGTGCTGTATGATTGGGTAAATGAGGGCACATATTTTGTTGTAAAGAGCTTTGAGTGTCTTGATAAGATAGAAAGGCTCTATATAAGTACTGTACAGTCCATTCAGCTGCGTCCTTAGCGGCTAACAAGATGGCTAAAACGTTAGCCGTCTTGTTAGCCGCTATGGACTGTATCTTTAGCGATATGATAAACTGCTGCTTTATTAATGTTGCGCTTCCTCTCTGTGTTCCTCTAAAAGGCACAGCACGGCTAAATGAGCTCTGAACCGTGATTTGCTTCAGGGAAGGAGACAGGTCTGTCGGACCTGGTCGCTTCACACACGCTCAGCTGCTGTGGTTACGTCTTCTGCTAAACGTCTCCTCTCCTCCTACCCACGCACCTCCTGGAGAAGCAGGAAGGGGAGGGGGAACGTGGATGAGGATGTAGAAGGAGGGGGGCCGCCTGGGAGAAAGAGGACGGCAGGATTTCCAATTATCTCAATATTTTTAAAATATCGAGATATCGCCCAGCCCTCTTCAAAGTTACCAAACTATCACAATAACTCTGCACAAAATGAAGTACTTACAAGTTTTTTTCCAGGCAAAATGAGAAGCAATAAAAGTAATTTACATTTTAAGTATCATGAGGGGCCAGAGACAAGGTTAGCAAGGGACAGATTTGGCCCGCAAGCCTAGAGTGTTAGAGATCTTTTGGTCAAGGATTATGAATGATTTTGACAACTTTGGCTAAGAACGTTAAATGCCAATGAATGGTATGTTAGAGTTAGCAGGGAGAGCTGGGTGAGGAGATGATTTGAGGCTGCAGGCATGCAGCTGTTGCTTCAAGGTCACCTCCGAGTCTGTGATAAATACAAGCTTCACACACCGCCTGTGATAGATTCTTGTGACTGGTCTTCATGTGTATACTTTCTGTATGACTGTGTAACCCGTTGTGAAAATCTGACCTTGCAAGTAAATATACCGGTTAAAAATCTTCTCCTGTCACCGAATGTGGCTCATTTTGAAGTAAGATAAAGCAAGGATATTTCTTATCCAACATTGAGTTTAACACATGTAGGAGGTGGAACACCTGGAGAGCTGGTGCAAAGAGAATAATCTTCACATGAATGTGAAGAAGACAAAGGAGATGATTGTGGACTTCAGAAGGAACAAACACACCCACGCCCCACTGAAAATAGGTGGGTCTGCAGTGGAAGTGGTCTCCAGCTACAAATACTTGGGTGTACACATGAATGATAACCTCAGCTGGAGCAACAACACCACCAGCCTGATCAAGAAAGGTCATCAGAGACTCTACTTCCTCAGACGGCTGAGACGTGCTGGTCTGAGCAGCCCAGTTCTCACCTCCTTCTACAGGTGTGCAGTGGAGAGCGTCCTGTGCTCCAGCATCAACGTGTGGCATGGAGGCTGCACAGTTGAAGAGAGGAAAGCTCTACAGAGAGTGGTGAAGGCTGCACAGAAGTCTGTTGGAGTCAGTCTCCCCACCATCACAGACATTTACACCTCCAGATGCAGGAAAAGAGCCACCTGCATCATGAAAGACCTCACTCACCCAGCACACTCACTCTTTGCCCCACTCCCCTCAGGACGGAGGTTGAGGAGCATCAAATGTAGAACCACTAGACTGAGGAACAGCTTCTACCCTGAGGCTGTTAGACTCATGAATAAATAAAAATAAAATAAAAATAAACACTGCAAAATATCACATTGTGCTGATGCTGATCTGTTTTCTTGTTGCTGTGTTCATCTGTGACCATCTGCTCATACAAACTCATGTTCGTGCTGCTGTTTATTTCCACTATATTAGGCTTAGTGTATTACTAGTTGATGTTTTTCTTAGTTAATTCTAGATGTTATTACTGTTTTTCTCTTGCATTTGTTGTTGGATGTAACTGGGACCCCGTGTACATAATCTCGTTTTCATCACATGTACCACATGCGGTGCAAATGACAATAAAGACTCTCTCTCTCTCTCTCTCTCTCTCTCTCTCTCTCTCTATGTGCACTAGAGGATGTACAATATTTCCTGCTTAGTAGCTTTGCTGAGCTGAAAGTCAGAGTTGTTCATGTTAGAGGACCTGTTGAGAGAGGTAGATGACCATGGTAACAGAGATTAAGGTAACTGTCAGTACAAAGTGGTACCAGGGATTCAAACTAATAAAACTCTATTTACTGAAAATATTGTTTTACACCTAGTTACTCAAACAAAATAAATCCCACCACCTAAAATGTTCTCTAATGGTTGTGTTTTTATGAAGAAAAGCAGAAACATGACCTGTTCATATACAGGTAGTCCTCGACTTACGACGTAGATCCGTTCCTACGCGTCGTCGTAAACAGATTTTCGACGTAAGTCGGAATATACGTACATACTGCACCATATACATGTACAGTACTGTATTACCAAGCACCTAGCCTATCCTAACACAGTACCCTACATAATTATCAAAAAGCACATATGTTTGGGAGCCATAATGAAGGGCAAAAAGAGTTAATGGCCTACCAGGATGCTGTTGACGCCGTTCTCCTCGGTCCATCCGCTGTACCTGTATTCCGTTTTCCATTTACAACGTAAAACCGCATTCACAGTACAATAATAATAATAATGAATTCAATTTATAACGCACTTTTCATTAGTAAAAATCTCAAAGTGCTACACACATTCATACACCGGTAGCGGCAGACTGCCATGCAAGGCGCTTTCCAGTCCTACCGGGAGCAACTCGGGGTTAAGTGTCTTGCCCAAGGACACAACGACACATGGTGTGGGGAGCCGGGATTCGAACCGCCCACCTTCCGATCGGGGGACGACTGCCATTACCACTACGCCACGGCCGCCCTAGTACAGTACAGTATTCCTCCGCCGCTGCACCGCGTACAGTACAACATTTTCCGCCACCACGCTGCGTACAGTACAATATTTTCCGCTGCTCCACCGCGTAAAGTACAATATTTTCCGCCGCTGCTTTACGTTTACGACGTAAAACCGGTCCATCTGCCATATTCCGCATTCCGTTTACGACGTAAAACCATGTTCACAGTACTACAGTGCAGTGTATTCCTCCGCCGCTACGTTTACGACGTAAAACCGGTCCATCTACCGTATTCCGCATTCCGTTTACGACGTAAAACCGCGTTCACAGTACAGTTTTTTGAATGTCCAGAGGACCAGACTTAGCTTTTTTAGAGAGTACAGTGCAGTATTCCTCCGCCGCTACGTTTACGACGTAAAACCGGTCCATCTGCCGTATTCCGCATTCCGTTTACAACGTAAAACCACGTTCACAGTACTACAGTGCAGTGTATTCCTCTGCCGCTACGTTTACGATGTAAAACCAATCCATCTACCGTATTCCGCATTCCGTTTACAACGTAAAACCGTGTTCACAGTACAGTTTTGTTTTTTGAATGTCCAGAGGACCAGACTTAGCTTTTTTAGAGAGTACTGTACAGTGCAGTATTCATCCGCCGCTACATTTACAATGTAAAACCGGTCCATCCGCCGTATTCCACATTCCGTTTACGACGTAAAACAACGTAACTCGGCTTTTCATAGTAATTTTTTTTTTATGAGAGATGCGTCGTAACCACGAAACATAACTAGAGACCGTCGTAACCCGAGGACTACCTGTACTGTATTCAAAGTGCGCCAACATTTGCTGTTTTCACGTTGTAACCATGTACCGTAATTGTTTTATCCGTCAGCAAGCTAAGCTACAAACACAAATGTTGGTTACCGGTATACAAGTTCTTCTTAAAGACTACCGTAAGTTTGTCAGCTTCATTAAAACTGTGACTAAAATGATACAAACATCATCACAGTTGATCCAAATATACAAACCTAATTTGTAGTGATGAACGTTGTGACTGAAAACAACATCCAGGATTTGGTTTTGTTGCTCCTTTTCCTTGAAATAAGAATGTTTCTCTTCATAATCTGCAGCTGATTTTTCCAGAAGCCTTGATATTTCTGCTCCTCCACAATCTTCTCCACCAGTTGCTGCTTTCAACTGGTCAGCTGAGCTGCTGGTTGGAAGATCTCCATCTTCCACTTGGTGCTGATGAAGCTGAGAGAAGAACAGAGGTTTCTCTCCATCATCCTCACTCGTCAAAGGAACTGCAGTGAAGGGGAACCTGGTGTCATCAGTCTCCTTCACACTGAGCTGCTCTACATCCAGACTGGTCCTCAGTTCCTCCTCTTCCTCCTTTATATTGAGGGTCTCTGGATCCTTCTGGTCCACACAAGAACCCCAGTCTTCAGGATCAACTTCTTTAATCAGCACCATCTGAACATCTGCAGGGAACACTGAAACACATGAACAATAAGGACAGTTTTAACTTTATATTCACACAAACATCACTGGTGTTATCACTGAGTTCACTGATCAGCTCAAAACAACATCTAATGATGTACGTCAGAAAATAGTCTTGAAACTAAATCCATAAAAGACAGAGGTCCTTATGGTTGACTCCCAGAAGATGGTAAAACATGTAGAGCTTTCAGTCGGTTCTTTAATGAACAAATTAAACATGTTGCAGAGTAGTGATGTTAATCTGACACCGAAGCTCCGATCCTTGCTTTGAACTCGAAGTTACGTTCTCTTTGAACCACTGCTACAAAGCGTGCTTTATGGCAGAGCATGTTATGTAAGCGATGACGTATGAAGCAGTGACTGCTTCGGTCCCCGAATGAATCGCACAACAGCTTCATATCGCGAGATGATTCGTTGACGTGAGACATGCTTCGGGAGGCTTGTGCGCGCCAAAACACCCTTAAAGGCAGCCGACACACACCGCAACATGTTGGTTTGTTGTCGGAGTTGTTTTGTGCGTTGTTACCGGTACTCTTTTCATCACTGCTTCTGGTTGATAAACATGGAGCCAACCAGGAAGAGAAGCCGTTCTCAGATGTGGGAACACTTCGAGGTGATCAATCCCAATAAGGTGTGTAGTTTTTTACTAAACAAATAACTTGAACAGTAGTAAGCTGGGGGGCGGATCCAGGATTTTGCAAAAGGTGGTTGAGGGGGTAAGTTAGGTACATTTGCATGTGTGGTGATTTAAGTGACGTCTATGACCTGACAGTTTCTTTTCTTGTTTGATTAATGTTCATACAGGTCCAGTGCTTGTATTGTTCCATGCAACTGGAGTATAATAACAATACCTCCTCGATGCTTAGACACTACAGAGCTATGAAAACAAGCAGGAGAACACTGTTAATGGTAGGTTATGTTCAATATATATGCTTATCAATAATATATGTTTATTAGTATATTGGTTTGTCAATATAGGTTTATCAATAATACAGTATATGTTTATCAGTATATTTGTTTATCAATATATGTTTATCAATAATATATGTTTATCAGCATATTTGTTTATCAATACAGTATATGTTTATCAATAATATATGTTTATCAGTATATTCGTTTATCAATACAGTATATGTTTATCAATCATATCTGTTTATCAGTATATCTGTTTATCGATACAGCATATGTTTATCAATAATATATGTTTATCAGTATATTTGTTTATCAATATATGTTTATCAATAATATATGTTTATCAGTATACTGTATTTGTTATCAATATGTATGTTTATACACACATTTCTACACACCACTAAAAATGTTACAGTAACATGATGTCACATATTGTAAAGCGCTTTGGGGCTCCTCACAGGGGGCTGGAAAGCGCTATATAAATAAGCTCCATTTACCATTTACATAAAAGTTTTATTTGTTTCATTCTGTCTTAGTGGACAGAAAGCAGGAGCTTGATGAAGCTCTGGTCATGATGCTGGTGAAGGACTCTCAGCCTTTTACCATTGTGGACGATCCAGGCTTCAAAGAGTTTGTGGGGAAGCTTGACCCCACATACACTCTGCCTTCCAGACAGGCTCTGAAGAAGATGGTGGAGGAGAAATATGAGGAGGAGAAGACCAAAGCCAAGGCTCAACTGCTGAGCGTGGAGGGAGTGAGCCTGGCCTCTGATATGTGGACCTTCACGAACATGGATGCTTATCTGGCAGTAACTGGCCTACTGGAATGGTCACAGAAATGTTTATCCACATTTGTTCTTGTTGGCTAAACAATATTTATGCATACCGTACCAGCCTCATCTGTTCCTTGTGAACATGTTTTTTCAAAAGCTGGAGAAGTTGTCAGCAAAAAAAGAAATCGCCTGAGTCCAAAAACAGTGGAAAAACTCTTATTCCTAAATAAAAACCTCTGAAATCCCATTCCCTAATTTCATGATTGTCTGAGTTACACAAGCACAACCCGCCTTCCCTGCACCTACAGTTTTCTAAAGCACACCCTCTCTCAATCCCAGATACTAGTCAGTAGTGATGTAAATCTGACGCCGAAGCTCCGATCCTTGCTTTGAACTCGAAGCTGCGTTCTCTTTGAACCACTGCTACGAAGCGTGCTTTACGGCAGAGCAAGTTACGTAAGTGATGACCTATGAAGCAGTGACTGCTTCGGTCCCCGAATTAATCCACACAATAGCAGCAGCCTTCGCGAACCCACTATGTATAGGGATAAGTGTGCGTGTATGATAACTCTGAATGGATAAATGCCAAGATGGTGTCGAGGCAGTGAACAGGATTGGCACCCGAAGGACCCAGGTTCGATCCCCGGTCATGGGATAACTTGTGGTATTCATTTACAGGTGATCCCCGACTTACGAGCGAGTTCCGTTCCTACAAGGTGCTCGTAACACAAAAATGCGTACGTCGGAACACGAAACACGTGTCGCTCGTAAGTCCGGATTTTCGCTCGTACGTCGAAAAATGTATGCTAGCGCTACTACGAACACCCGTTTTTCAACACAAACGTACATACTGGTTCATAAACATGCACAGAACTCTGTTTACAAACGGTTAGCTAACACACTTTCATCTAAAAACACATACCAGTGCTATATTTTCTGTATGTTCTGTACAACTTTACTGTTCATTAGTCAGCTCGTAAGTCCGGAACCTCGTATGTCGATGACGTCGTAACTCGGGGACCACCTGTATTTTATTTTTAAAGCCTTTTGTTTCGGATAGATCGGGTGAGGATAAATACATGATGTACATAATAATTCTTTGTTGTTGTCTACTGAATCAGCTGAACATACAGTGAAACAGTACAGTACATTATATAAAACAGACAGTGTGTGTTGTCTATTTCACCACTAGATGTCACTGAAATGAACCAGTGAATGAATGAACCCAAGTTCAATACAATTGGCAAAGTGGTTCAACAATACTGCTTTATTGCTTCATTTGGCCATCACTACTAGTCAGCATATCTACTGAATCAGCTGAACATACAGAGAAACGGTATATAAAACAGTGTGTGTTGTCTATTTCACCACTAGATGTCACTGAAATGAACCTTCGAATGAATGAACCCAAGTTCAATACAAATGGCAAAGTGGTTCAATACTGCTTTATTGCGTCATTTGGCCATCACTATTGCAGTCTTCTAAACTTGTTCCAGCTTTTATATCAGCTGTGAGAAAATGCAAAAATATGATCATATTAGGAGAATGTATGCCCACAAACATTCATTACTCTAAGCGCCTTTTTACTTGCTTCCTTGTTTCATCTTCCAGCCGAAAGACTTATTCAGTCCAAGGAGCTGTGTTCAGCTCAGTCTTATAAATAGCACCTAATCTAGTATCACTCAGCCGCCTGTGAATAGCAAGCAACCATCAGGGTGCTAACGAGCCATCGTTAGGCTGATGGTCCTCCTTGATCATGTGAGCAGCTGGTTTTGGCTGTCAGCAGTGTTAATACTTATTATTATTATTTTATTTAGATATTTTCCTAATACACCAATCCACATAAGATCTGTTGAGATCACACTTAGTCACGCCCCATCATACACGTGACAGGAAGAGTTCCCCTTCTGCGAAGGGCGGAGCCTGGGCCCTATAAATTAGTAATGACATGGGACACCGTTCTCTTCCAGATGCTGATCATATCAGAGAGCCAGCGCTGCAAACTGTAACATTTTCCTGCCTTTATTTTAATACAATTGATAAAACTTAATTCACGTTTCCTTGATTTATTTAGTATGAGTTGCCACTTCAGAGGGAGATCCGAACAGGGGGAAAGGGACGATGGAGCTGGAGGCGGGTCTTGGGTCCCAAGAGTAAGTCTCCGGGGGCCTGCACCCAGATCCTCCTCTTAACAGCAGCAAACTGGTTGATCCACTATGAGAAGGTGCTATTTATAAGACTGAGCTGAATACAGCTCCTCAGACTGAAGAAGTCTTTCGGATGAAAGACGAAACGTTTCTACTTTTTTTTTTTTTTTGAGTGTCCAGAGGACCAGACTGAACTTTTTTTTTTTAAAGATTTTTCTACCTGGATTATTGAGCATGCATCAGGATATTGATCTCCGTGAGTTTTTTATCTGATCAAAAGGTGATAAAAAAACAACTTTGGGTTAATAACTCAAAGTCAATTGCACCTTGATAACAGCCTTGTTAGATCCGTCAACAAGGTTTTGATTGGATTAAAAATAATAATAAAAGAGAAAAACGGTGCGGTGAAAGTGCGACAGTTCATCATGATCCACACAGTCCACAAGATGCTAAGTCACTTAGCTACTGCAGCTAACAACACACTAAATAAGATGAATGTATTTATACAAACCTGATCTTTGCACATTAACTCTGGGATTCAAAACAGCACCCGGGATTTTGTTTTGTTGCTTTTTTTCTTTTAAACGAGACCGTTCCTTTTCATGATCTGAGTCCGTTTTGTCCAGAAACTCCGACATTTCCTTTTTAGCTTCCAGGCGTTTAGCCTGATGTCTCCACATGTTAGCTTTCGTGATTTAAAGTTTCCTTTAACAGTTAATGAGCCGAACTCAAGAAGGTGGATTTACTGTAAACGTTACAGAAACGTTATAAATCGATAAACATGTAGAGACGGTCCGTTTGGAGCTAAAGCTCATTCATACACATCCCAAAAAACAACAAAAGTGTGAGACCAATCAAACTCGGAGTTTGATTCGCTTGGTCTGAGTCACGTGATCAA
>JBBPBX010036603.1:0-19436 GCA_038048925.1 Garcialebias charrua | reverse complement strand
AAGGACATCATTTCAAAAGTGGATAAAACATTGTTTGATTTTATTTGGAAAAAAAAAGGTTCATCTAATCCGAAAAAATGTTATGATAAATAAGCTGTGCTCTGGTGGGTTTAATGTATTAGACTTACAGACTCTAAACTCCTCCTTTAAAATTAAATGGATCAAAAGATATCTCTTAAATCCAAACTCTTTGTGGAACTTCATTTCAACACATGTATTTGAAGCATTGGGTGGTCTATCTTTTATTTTAAGGTGTAATTACAACATTGACAAAATCCCGATCAAACTCTCCAATTTCCACAAACAGCTGTTTTTGTGCTGGACTCTGGTTCACAAACACAATTTCTCTCCACACAAATACTATATCTGGAATAACAAAGACATTTGTTTTAAACATAAATCTATTTTCTTTAAAAATTGGTTTGACAGAGGAATAGTTCATGTACATCAGTTATTCAACAAAGATGGCAACACTTACTCTTACAGTGAATTTTTAACAACGTATAACTTTCCAGTACTACCAAAAGAATTTGCAATTGTCTTTGATGCAATTCCATCTGGTGTGAAAATGTTGATGTCAAATCCTGTACAAAACAGCACGAACTATTTAACTGAAGAATTATTCATTGGTAACTCTGACCCTTTTTTAAGTGAAAAAACTAATAACAAATGTATTAGAGAATTAATAATTAGAGACAGCATTAGTAAACCTGCTTCTATATTCTTCTGGGATAATTTATTTAATGATATCTGTTGGAAAGATGTTTGGTTGTTACCTAGAAAATACTTTATAACTAATAAGATTCGAGAAGTGTCCCTAAAGATTCTGCATAAATGTTATCCTGTAAACTATATAATCTCCAAGTACCGTCCAAACGTAGACCCAATGTGTTCACTCTGCCACAGCTCTGAGGAGACCATCATCCATCTCTTCTGGGACTGTTCTCATACTCAGGTGTTCTGGAAAGACATTTTCATGTATGTAAATAGAAAGTTAGAAATTGACCTACCATTTGATGCTAAAACTATACTGTTTGGTTTCTTTTGTCCAAATATTTCAAGTGAGAAAGTTTTTGTTGTAAATTTAATACTACTCTTAGCCAAATTTTACATCCACAGCTGTAAATTCTCCTTGCTAAAACCTAGATTTATAGTGTTTTCTAATTATATTTCCTCTTACTTATCTACTTTAAAGTATTGTACTAATGCAAAAGCTTTAAAAACTAAAACAATCTGTAACGAATTTCTGTTGTAAGCTGCCCAAAACTCATTATTGTTTTTGTTTATGTGCCTTTATTCTCTTTTATGCTATGCATGCCTTAAGTCTCGAGCCTTGTTTGACATTGTAAGTTTTTTTTGTACTTGTTTTTTTTATAAAAAAAAAAAAAAAAAAATCTATGTCCGAGACAACTGGTTACGTCACTGATTTGATATGGTCTATCTATATCTATACATCCACAGTTGTAAATTCTCCTTGCTAAAACCTAGATTTATAGTGTTTTCTAATTATAATTAATTATTATGTTTTTGTTTATGTGCCTTTATTCTCTTTTATGCTATGCATGCCTTAAGTCTCGAGCCATGTTTGACATTGTAAGGTTTTTTTTGTAGTTGTTTCTTTTATAAAAAAAATATATAAAAAAAATCTATATCTGTCTATCTATGTGTATAGCAACAAGCCATTTCAACCTAAAATCGGATTCACCACACTTACATTACAGCTATCTGAAATTGATTTATGACTAGACATATTAGTTATTTAAACTATCTTTAGTTAAATTTTGATTAAAAAAAATATTCATTTGAAATATCTCTAATTACATTGTGAATGTGGTGGCGCAGATGTGGGAGTGGTGGCACAGAGGTTAAGAAGGTGAGCTCACCGGTTCAAGCCCCGGTACTGACAACATCAAATATGTGGGTGGGATTAAGTGAAGCGGTCACACTTGTCTCTACCCTCATCTGCCCCACTCTGGGCCCTTGAGCAAGGCCCTTAACCCACACCATCTGCTCCCCTGGGCACCCTAGATATCAGCTCTCTGCTCCACACAGAGGGCTGTGGTTGCTCGGTTGTCTGTGGTTGTGTCAGGAAGGGCATCCGGCGTAAAAACAATTGCCAAGTCTTCATGCGACTAGTTCGCTGTGGTGACCCCTAACGCAGGGAGAAGCCGAAAGAAGAAGAAAAAAAAAAAAGGAGAAAAGAAACGAAAAACATTGTGAATAATATAAATTATGTCAACTTTACCGTTATGGAGGTTTCAGTTCAAGATACTGTATCATAAAATGAATTTTGACTAGTCAAAAATACAGTTCTAGATATCTGTAGCTAATTTGACTAGTCATTATTTGCTTTCAAGATATCTCGCTTTTAGTTCTGACTAGTCATAATTACAATTAAAGGTATCTTAAGTTACATCATTATTCAAGATATCAAATGTATTTTTAGATACCACATATAATATGGCAAGGATTTGACTAGTGCAAATTAAATTGCAGCTATAATGATAGCAAATAATGACTAGGCAAAACTAACTTAGAGAAATCTAGAACTGTACTAATGACTTGTCAAAATTCATTTTAAGATATCTCCAAATTAATTCAAGATATCTTGATTTTTTTTCATGCAGACAGCTTTTCTATTTAAGATATCTTGAATTAACATTTTGACTAGTCAGAATGATGCTGAAGATATCTAGAATAATTATTTTGTCTAGTGAAAACGTCCCAGATTTACATAGCATTTTGGCAGAAAAATCACAAGACATTCTAGCATTATTCAGTGGTCTGTCAGTCCAACACAAACGCTCGATTTTCTCTGATATTCTCAAAATTGCATTTATCATTTGGGATTCTTTTGTCTTTTGGATGAAATTGCCAATTCTTAATTATTATACACTATTCTTAATTTCAATTTCAGTATTTAATTAGTCTAATTACTTCAATTTTAAAGTCTTTGTTTTTTAAATAAAGGAGTTATTTAATTTCCAGTAATCTTTATTCTGACTGTGTCTGTCAGTATTTCAGGTTCAGGATCAGTTCAGGATAAAGGGCCGTGACAGCCCCTGGTTTACTCCTGAACTAGCTGACCTCCTGCACAGGAGAGATCATCTTTGGGCCGCTGCAAGAAAATCACACTCAGACTCTGATTGGTTGAAATTTCGGCAGCTGAGGAATAAATGCACAACTGCCATCAAAGCCGCAAAACGTAATTACTTCTTATCTCAGACCTCCAAAAATCTAAACGACCCAAAAAAATTCTGGAAAACCATCAAATCTCTCTCAGGCACCCCCCAATCATCTGACCTCCCATCACAACTTCTTGTTGACTCTGTTCCTGTGTCAAATAAGCACGAGATCCTGAACTGTTTCAACAAACATTTTGTTGCTTCTAGTTCATTATTTGATACAGTTACAAATGGAAAAACGGCCACTTCATCTACAAATCAAATCCCTCCTACAAGTAAATCCTCAGTTTTGTTTTGTTTCGTTTATTTATTCATTTCATTTCCATTTAAAAAAACTCAAACACATTTTCAAAATTTAAAAAAACAAACATAAAATGAAGGGAAGCAGAAGAAGAAAAAATTTCTTATCATATCTGCTCCCTCTTAAACAAAATCAATTCTAACTATCAATTCAAACAATAATCATTCATATAATACAGCAATTGCATAGTTGGGCCCCACATGGGGTTATTGTGGGCTACTTGGGTAACGAGTGGGCATGGGATTTATTTCTGGGCTAACTGCATGAGACCCATATGGTTATCCCATAAAGGAACTCATTTTGTTGGCCCTGTTGGGCTAAATATATGGGTCCTATACAGCATTAATGTGGGCTAACTGGCAATGGGACAGAAATGGGCTATTTTACATGGGACCCATGTGGTTTTAGTATAATGGGCCCAGCATGGGAAGCCCATGTGGGCAGACTGCATTTACCCCAAGTGGTATAAGAGTGGGCTGACCTTACATGGGTTGAACCTGGGCATGAATATAAAGGTCCCAGTTCGTTTTTATGTGGGTTAACTGCGAATGGGACAGAAATGCACATTATTATATGGGACCCATGTGGTTTTAATATAATGAGCCCAGCATGGGAAGCCCTTATGGGCCAACTATATTTACCCCAAATGAGCTAAATGTGGGATGACCTTACATGGCTTCAACCTGGGCATGTATATATAGGCCCCAGTTCATTTGTATGTGGGCTAACTGGGAATGGGACAGAAATGGGCAATACTATATGGGACCCATGTGGTTTTGGTATAATGGGCCCAGCATGGGAAGCACATGTGGGCTAACTGTATTTACCCCAATTGGGATAAGTGTGGGCTGACCTTACATGGGTTGAACCTGGGCATAGATATATAGGCCCCAGTTCAATTTTATTTGGGCTAACTGGGAATGGGACAGATATGTGAATCAGTATATGGGACCCATGTGATTTTAGTATAATGTACCCAGCATGGGAAGCCCATGTGGGCTAACTGTATTTATCCCAAGTGGTATAAATGTGGGATCACCTTACATGGGTTCAACCTGGGCATGGATATATAGGGCCCAGTACATTTTTATGTGGGCTAACTGGGAATGGGACAGAAATGGGCATCATTATATGGGACCCATGTGGTTTTAGTATAATGGGCACAGTATGGGAAGCCCATGTGTGCTAACTATATTGACCCCAAGTGGGATAAGTGTCGGATGACCTTACATGGGTTCAGCCTTGGCATGGATATATAGACCCAGTTCATTTTTATGTGGGCTAACTGGGAATGGGACAGAAATGGGCAATACTATATGGGACCCATGTGGTTTCGGTATAATGGGCCCAGCATGGGAAGCCCATGTGGGCTAATTGTATTTATCCCAAGTGGTATAAATGTGGGATCACCTTTCATGGGTTCAACCTGGGCATGGATATATAGGGCCCAGTACATTTTTATGTGGGCTAACTGGGAATGGGACAGAAATGGGCATCATTATATGGGACCCATGTGGTTTAGTATAATGGTCACAGTATGAGAAGCCCATGTGTGCTAACTGTATTGACCCCAAGTGGGATAAGTGTCAGATGACCTTACATGGGTTCAGCCTTGGCATGGATTTATAGGCCCCAGTTTATTTTTATGTGGGCTAACTGGGAATGGGACATAATTATTATATGGGACCCATGTGGTTTTAGTATAATGGGCCAAGCATGGGAAGCCCTTATGGGCTAACTGTATTTACGCCCATTGGGATAAGTGTGGGCTGACCTTACATGGGTTGAACCTGGGCATAGATATATTGGCCCCAGTTGAATTTTATTTGGGCTAACTGGGAATGGGACAGTATATTGGACCCATGTGATTTTAGTATAATGTGCCCAGCATGGGAAGCCCATGTGGGCTAACTGTATTTATCCCAAGTGGTATAAATGTGGGATCACCTGGTTGAACCTGAGCATGGATATATAGGGCCCAGTACATTTTTATGTGGGCTAACTGGCAATGGGACAGAAATGGGCGATTTATATGGGACCCATGTGGTTTTAGTATAATGGGCCCTGCATGGGAAGCCCATGTGGGCAGACTGTATTTACCCCAAGTGGTATAAGAGTGGGCTGACCTTACATGGGTTGAACCTGGGCATGAATGTATAGGTCCCAGTTCGTGTTTATGTGGGATAACTGCGAATGGGACAGAAATGGACATTATTATATGGGACCCATGTGGTTTTAGTATAATGGGCCCAGGATGGGAAGCCCTTATGGGCTAACTGTATTTACCCCAAGTGGGCTAAATGTGGGATGACCTTACATGGCTTCAACCTGGGCATGTATATATAGGCCCCAGTTCATTTTTATGTGGGCTAACTGGGAATGGGACAGAAATGGGCAATATTATATGGGACCCATGTGGTTTTGGTATAATGGGTCCAGCATGGGAAGCACATGTGGGCTAACTGTATTTACCCCAATTGGGATAAGTGTGGGCTAACCTTACATGGGTTGAACCTGGGCATAGATACTTATGGGCTAACTGTATTTACCCCAAGTGGGCTAAATGTGGGATGACCTTACATGGCTTCAACCTGGGCATGTATATATAGGCCCCAGCTCATTTTTATGTGGGCTAACTGTGGGATTCTTGGTTTTTCTGTCTGTTTGTCACTCTTCCTTCCACAGCCTATCAGTCAACTCGCCACACCTGCTGCCATTCTGAGGAGGACTGCTGACTCACCTATTTAAGCAGCTGTAAACACCTCTTCAGCACTGGGACATCTTCTTCCATTCGGACCTTCCACGGCCTGACTCTGGTCTTCTCCAAGACCTTCTTCATCCACGGGTCTCAACCTCTGTGGATCATTAGATGTCCTCATCTGCACCGTCTGGTCTCAGCCTGCTCCTCTCTCCAACTGGATCCTCTCACTCCACCTGCTGCAACCCCAGGAATCCCACCTTCAACTCTCCTCCAGAACACCTCCTGCAAAACAAAGTAAGAATTTCAATTCTTCAACGCAAGATTCAAAACCATCATATTACCCACGGATATATACTCACCAACTCTCTCCCCTTCCTTTACAGCTGCTCGAGTACTTTATCTGCACTGTAAATAAACTTCACTTAACTTTTGCCCTGCCTTGTGTCCTTACTTCCTTGGTCTGCTATTTGGGGTCGACGTTAAAACCAAACCTGATACTAACTGGGAAGGGGACAGATATGTGCATCAGTATATAGGACCCATGTGATTTTAGTATAATGTGCCTAGCATGGGAAGCCCATGTGGGCTAACTGTATTCATCCCAAGAGGTATAAATGTGGGATCAACAGATACAGATTTAAACTATGCATTGAATTGAATTGTTGATGATCCATTTGAAATTGTAGATGTTGTGATCTGTAAAGTGAGTGAAGTGAAGTTTCTTGGTTTCATCATTGATTACAAACTGACATGGAAACATCATGTAAATTCCATTCAAACAAAAATAGCTAGATCAATTGCAGTACTGTATAAAGTCAGGGATTTTTTAATAAAGCTCTGTATATGTTGTATAACACAATCATTGTTCCATGTTTAATCTATTGTATTGAGGTTTGGGGAAAAGCGTGCAAAACAATTACAAAGCCTGTTTTTATTTTACAAAAGAGAGCTGTAAGAGTAATCACCAGAAAACATTTCAGTCACCCATCAAACACCTTGTTTCTTCAGCTAAATTTATTGAAATTCCAGGAATTGGTAGAATATAGTATTTTATCAGTTATGTATAGGGCTCATAATAACACATTACCTTTAAATATCCAAAGAAATTTTATAAAAAGACAAAGTTATTACAATCTCAAAGGGACAGAGATATTCATCAAACCACAATTCAGAACCAGCTTAAAGGGACGGTCTACCTCAATTCAGGGAGTTCGATTGTGGAATGCTCTGGAGAGTGATGTTAAAAATGCAAAATCAATGTATACATTTAAGAAAAAGGTCAAAAAGGACTTGCTCAAAAACTATATATGATGTAACTTAGTGTGTTTGTGTATTACACTTATGTTGACTGATGTAGCTTAGTGTGTTGTGTATTACAGTTCGAAAAATTAAGTAGTTATTCATTTGTGATGTAGTTTGTGTATTACAGTTCGAAAATCAAGTAGAATTATTCATTTTTTGATGTAGTTTGTGTATTATCCACCCGGTCTCTGCGATCACAGAACAGTAATTTCCTTCATATTCCTCGGACCAAATTGAGGACCATGGGAGACCGAGCATTCTGTGTGGCTGCCCCCCGCCTGTGGAACTCCCTCCCTGACGACCTGAGAGCTCCACAGTCACTGGTTGACTTTAAAAGCAGCATAAAGACTTTTCTTTTTAAGCAAGCCTATTCTGCCTCCACATGATTTTATCTTTGATCTTACCTGATATCATTATTGATTTTACTTGATTTTATCACTTGTTTTATTTTATTTATTTTTTAAGCAAGCCTAATCTGTATCCACATGATTTTATCTTTGATCTTAGTCGATATTATTATTGATTTTATTTGATTTTATCACTTGTTTTATTTTGATCTTTGCTTTGTTACACTTTGTAGCACTTTGAGATTTTTATTAATGAAAAATGCATTATAAATTGAATTCATTATTATTATTATTATTACAGATAGAAAAATTAAATGGAATTATTCATTTTTGTGATGTAGGTTGTGTATTACAGTTAGAAAAATTAAGTTGAATTATTCATTTTCTTATGTAGTTTGTGTATTACAGTTAGAATGATGTAGTTTGTGTATTACAGTTAGAAAAATTAAGTAGAATTATTCATTTTGTGATGTAGTTTGTGTATTACAGCTAGATAAATTAAGTAGAATTATTCATTTTGTGATGTAGTTTGTGTATTACAGTTAGTAAAATTAAGTAGAATTATTCATTTTGTGATGTAGCTTGAAGGTTAACATTGGTTGAACAAACTGTGAAATAAGGGGCAGATATAATAAGATTTCATCTTCTTTCTGCTCCTTTCATTTTATCCTACTTGTATTCTTGTATCTGATGAAACTGTCTTGTATTGTTCTTTTAAAATGAATGAATAAACATCAAATCAAATCAAATCAAATTTATAAATTCAATGTATAATTTAAATCTGTATCTGTTGATCAAAACCAACAAGAATTAAAACTCATAGTGCCACAATCAAAAACGAAACTAAAAATCGGGAAGTGAACTGTGTTGATTTCTCATCATGCTTAGCGGTATATTAGTGTACAATTATAGTTTAAATCTAGATCAAAGCCAACAAGAAATACAACTCACAGTGCCACAATCAAAAAGGAAACTAAAAACGGGGACTGCTGTGTTGATTTCCCATAATGTTTAGCTGTATTTTACTGTTCCGGGCTGCACCATGAGTCAGAAGGACATCTGTGTTACAGAACTGCCTCTTGTTAAAGTTTGGGTATTACTTGTTATGAGGCCCAGAGTGTCTTCTTTGGGTTTAACTCACACAATGTTAAGACAGAAGTCACAGAGTATGGTGCAATATGTGTGCTCTCTGACGTACTTCAAGGATCAGAAAAATCGGCAGGTTGCATCGGAAAATCCGATACGTAAATTATGCTGGTAAGAACACACGTGGGTTTTTAATGGGCCTCATGTAAGTTAACCATCTGGGAACCACTGAAAGCCCAGTCAGCGCCCATTAAAATCTATCTGGGCAAACCCATGTGGGGCCACCATGGAAACCGTGGACAAAACCCTTTATTACCCATATTTTTAGCCCAGTTGGGATCCAGTGTAGTCCCAGGTAGATATTCTTCAAGGCACACACATGGGTTTTACATGGGCCTCATATAATAATAATAATGTCACATTTTTGTCATCTGTGTATGTTTCCATACAAGACGAAATTTGACTCTGCATTTAACCCAATCACCACCAGGTGGGGCAGTGGGCAGCTATAGAAAGCGCGCCGGGGAGCAATTGGGATGAGGTGTGCTGCTCAAACACACCACAAGTTATGCCGTGACTGGGTTTGAACCTGGGTCCTTCGGGTCCCAAGTCGGTTCCCCTGCCACTACACCATCTTGGCCCTCAAGTTAACCATCTGGGAACCACTGAAAGCCCAGTCAGGGCCCATTAAAGTCTATCTGGGCAAACCCATGTGGAAACCGTGGACAAACCCACTTATCACCCATATTTTTAGCCCAGTTGGGACCCAGTTTAGTCCCAGGTAGATATTCTTCAAGGCACACACATGCGTTTTACATGGGTCTAATTTAAGTTAAACATATGGGTCCCACTGAAAACCCAGTCAGGGCCCATTAAAATCTATCTGGGCAAACCCATGTGGGGCCACCATGGAAACCGTGGACAAACCCACTTATTACCCATATTTTTAGCCCAGTAGGGACCCAGTTTAGTCCCAGGTAGATATTCTTCAAGGTACACACATGGGTTTTACATGGGTCTCATTTAAGTTAAACATATGGGTCCCACTGAAAACTCAGTCAGGGCCCATTAAAATCTATCTGGGCAAACCCATGTGGGGCCACCATGGAAACCGTGGACAAAACCTTTTGGGACCCATGTTTTTTGCACATATATATAAGTGCTTAGCTCATCAAAATTTCATGTTAGCATAGTAGATATAGTAAACATAAATCAATTATATATATCTTTTCAACAACATAGGTTTGATTAACATTGACTTTATTAGTTAATCACACCTTCTCTTTTTCTCCGTTCTCAGCCAGTGAGGTAAATAAACTGTTAAAAGACCTTGATCCTAAAAAATCTGCAGGTCCAGATGAACTTCCACCTTATTTCTTAAGGCTGGCTGCTCATATCATCACAGTCCCCGTGACCCACATCTTTAATCTGTCCATAAGCCAAAACACCATTCCGGATGCTTGGAAAACAGCCTTCGTTCTTCCTTTGCTGAAGGGAGGTGACCCTACCTCACTGAACAACTATCGACCAATCTCTAAACTCTGCATTTTATCCAAGATCCTAGAAAAACTGATAAACTCTCAGATCAAAAATTATCTGGACTCATTTAACATTTTACCTCTTCATCAATCTGGTTTCAGGAAAAAACACAGCACAACAACTGCTTCTCTGAAGGTTCTAAACCGCCGGTGTCTCCGCCGACACTTTTTCCACAGGTTTTCCCAAGCTATTTTTAGATTACCGTAACTCTGAACCGTTTGTGCTATCAGAAAAATTCAAACGGTGTTTGAAAGAAAAAAAAGTGTGCTTTTAGGCTGTTTTTGCTGGTATTACGGTAATCACCCTCCCTCAGCTGCAAGCGCCCTGGAACAAGTACCCCTCGCTGCAGCAAACAGTAAGGGGCGGGGTCGTGCCCGAGGGCCGAGCCATACCATATATGGAAGTAGCGCCATTGCACTCCGGAAATAAAGGGGGCGCTGGCAGGAAGAGGCAGCGCCGGGGTTGCCAGATAGGAAATGACGAACTGTCGTACTGTCGCTTTAACGATCGTATTTTGACCCAAACTACACTATCGTATTGTTGTGTATCTGGCAACAGCTGAGTTGAGTCTACGCCAGGGTTGCCAGATAGGAAATGACGAACTGTCGTACTGTCGCTTTAACAATCGTATTTTGACCCAAACTACACTATCGTATTGTTGTGTATCTGGCAACAGCTGAGTTGAGTCTACTTTTATTGGATTTCTGTACCGCACATTCATAAAAAATAAAAATAAATCAATTAGGTAGGTACTGGTCTTTATTTTAGGTTTTAAGAAACCATGTATAAATACTGTATGTATTTTGCCAGAGTCATTGTGCTGATGACCAACTCACACTCAAAATGGATAAAAGGAACAAATACATTAGAACATGACATACGAAGACTCAGAACCTAAAATATATAATGTTGAAAATGTGATTGATGCAAATTTTTTTCCTGTAATAAAAGATAGCGAATATTATAATGAAGAGCAGTTTAATGACATCAATATATCAAATGGAGTTCTCTCTATTATTCACTTTAATAGCAGAAGTATAAATGCAAACATATCCAAAATAACAGATTACTTAAAACAGTTAAATAGAACTTTTACGATAATAGCGCTGTCAGAGACATGGCTCAATGATGATAACACAAGTAATATTCACATCGAGGGGTATGAATTATATCATATGAACAGAAATAATAAAAGAGGTGGTGGAGTCGCTCTATTTGTCAATAATGAAATAAAATGTAAATTAAATAGTGAAATGTCAATAATAGTTGATAATATTATGGAAATGATAACAATAGAAATAATAAACAAAAACGATAAAAACATAATAATAAGTTGTGTATATAGATCACCAGGAGCAAATATAGAAATATTCACGGATAAAATCTTGGAGCTAATGGAGAAGAGTTTTAATAAAAATGTTTTTTTTGTGTGGAGACTTTAACATTGATATGGGAAATAAAACAGATTCAAATAACATAAGCACATTTATAAACTCAATGTACAGTTTAAATATGTATCCATTGATATCAAAGCCAACAAGAATTACAACTCATAGTGCCACAATAATTGATAATATTTTCACAAATATAACAAATGGGGACGTGATAGGTGGTATCTTAACGACCGACTTAAGTGATCATTTACCAGTTTTCACAATCTATAAAAATGATCAAAGCATCACAAAAGCAGTTACAACGAAGAAAAAGATCATAAACACGTCAAAAAAAGTTTTGGAAAAATTGAAAGAGGATCTAGATAAACAAGACTGGAATGATGTGTATGTTGATGATGCAAACAGAGCATATGATGAGTTTATGAATATCTTGGAAGCTCTGTATGAAAAGAATTGTGTGCAAACAAATTACACAAAGAGAAATACGATTGATCAACCATGGATGACAAAAGGGTTGAGAAATGCTTGTAAAAAAAGAATTATTTGTATTCATGTTTCTTGAAATTGCGAAGTCAGAGCGCTGAAGAAAAATATAAAAAGTATAAAAATAAATTAGTAGGGATTATAAGGAAACATAAGAAAGAATATTATAGTAAATTATTAGATAAAAGTAATGGTGATATGAAAGCAACATGGCGAGTAATGAATAGTGTCCTGAAGAATCATAAAGCAAAAACTGGTATTTCAAAATATTTTGTAAAAGACAACGATGAAATTCATGATGAAAATGAAATTGTAAATGGATTTAATCAATATTTTGTGAATGTTGGATCAAGCCTTGCAGCTAAAATACCAAAAGTAGATAAAAATGTGATCCACTCAATTACAGGTTGTGCAAATAGTATTTTTCTAAATGGAACTAACAAAGAGGAAATAATGAATGTAGTAAAAAATCTTACAGACAAGAGATCAAAAGACTGGGTGGACATGGATATGATGTTTGTAAAGGACATAATGAGCCATGTTATTGAGCCGTTCACATACATATGTAATTTATCATTTTCAACAGGAATATTTCCAGATAATATGAAAGTAGCTAAGGTCGTTCCTCTTTTTAAAAATGGTGATAAATGTGTGTTCAACAATTATAGACCTATATCCTTGTTACCACAGTTTTCAAAAATTCTTGAAAAACTATTTGTAAACAGACTAGATCAATTTATAGATAAACAAAATATTCTAAGCAACAGTCAGTATGGGTTTAGAGCAAAAAACTCTACATCAATGGCTCTCATGGAATTAATGGAACAAATAACTACTGCTGTCGATCAAAAACAATATTGTATCAGTATTTTTGTTGATTTAAAAAAAGCATTCGATACTATTGATCACACCATTCTCCTTGAAAAACTGAACAAATATGGTATTAGAGGACCAGCATTACAGTGGGTATCTAGCTACTTAAAAGATAGGAAACAATTTGTACAAATAAATGATGTAAGATCTGACCTCTGTAATATCACATGTGGAGTTCCCCAAGGCTCTGTACTTGGACCAAAGCTTTTTATTTTATATGTGAATGACTTGGTAAATGTGTCAGGACTCCTTAAATGTGTACTTTTTGCTGATGATACCACTTTTTTCTGTTTAGGTGAAGATATAGAACAAATGTTGGAATTGATAAAGACAGAATTTGTCAAGATACAAACTTGGTTTAAAATAAATAAATTATCATTAAATCTAGAAAAAACTAATTACATGATATTCGGTAATAAAAAGAAAACTGTTGATGTTCCACTCAAAATTGAGGATGTTGAGATTTGTAGAGTGAGTGAGGTGAAGTTTTTGGGTGTTATCATTGATGACAAACTGACATGGAAACAACACATAAATTCTGTAAGAATAAAAATAGCTAAATCGATTGCAGTACTGTACAAAGTCAGAGACCTATTGAATGATAAAGCTCTGTATTTGTTGTATAACACAATCATTGTTCCACACTTAATCTATTGTATTGATGTTTGGGGGAATGCGTGTAAAACAATCACAAAGCCTATTTTTGTATTACAGAAAAGAGCTGTAAGAATTATCACTAGAAAACATTACCGTCATCCATCAAGTACATTATTTTATCAACTGAAGTTATTGAAGTTCCATGATTTGGTAGACTATAATATTTTATCAGTTATGTATAGGGCTCAAAATAATGCATTACCTTTAAATATCCAAATGCATTTTGTTAAAAGACAAAGTTGTTATAATCTTAAAGTCTATCTGGGCAAACCCATGTGGGGCCACCATGGAAACCGTGGACAAACCCACTTATTACCATATTTTTAGCCCAGTTGGGACCCAGTTTAGTCCCAGGTAGATATTCTTCAAGGCACACACATGGGTTTTACATGGGTCTCAATTAAGTTAAACATCTGGGTCCCACTAAAAACCCAGTCAGGGCCCATTAAAATCTATCTAGGCAAACCCATGTGGGGCCACCATGGAAACCGTGGACAAACCCACTCATTACCCATATTTTTAGCCCAGTAGGGACCCAGTTTAGTCCCAGGTAGATATTCTTCAAGGTACACACATGGGTTTTACATGGGTCTCATTTTAAAAAAAAGTCAAAGTCAACTTTATTGTCAGAACTGCAATATGTACAGGACATACACAGGATTAAGTTAAACATATGGGTCCCACTGAAAACCCAGTCAGGACCCATTAAAATCTATCTGGGCAAACCCATGTGGGGCCACCATGGAAACCGTGGACAAACCCACTTATTACCCATATTTTTAGCCCAGTAGTGACCCAGTTTAGTCCCAGGTAGATATTCTTCAAGGTACACACATGGGTTTTACATGCATGGGTCTCATTTAAGTTAAACATATGGGTCCCACTGAAAACTCAGTCAGGGCCCATTAAAATCTATCTGGGCAAACCCATGTGGGGCCACCATGGAAACCGTGGACAAAACCTTTTGGGACCCATGTTTTTTGCACATATATATAAGTGCTTAGCTCATCAAAATTTCATGTTAGCATAGTAGATATAGTAAACATAAATCAATTATATATATCTTTTCAACAACATAGGTTTGATTAACATTGACTTTATTAGTTAATCACACCTTCTTTTTTTCTCCGTTCTCAGCCAGTGAGGTAAATAAACTGTTAAAAGACCTTGATCCTAAAAAAATCTGCAGGTCCAGATGAACTTCCACCTTATTTCTTAAGGCTGGCTGCTCATATCATCACAGTCCACGTGACCCACATCTTTAATCTGTCCATAAGCCAAAACACCATTCCGGATGCTTGGAAAACAGCCTTTGTTCTTCCTTTGCTGAAGGGAGGTGACCCTACCTCACTGAACAACTATCGACCAATCTCTAAACTCTGCATTTTATCCAAGATCCTAGAAAAACTGATAAACTCTCAGATCAAAAATTATCTGGACTCATTTAACATTTTACCTCTTCATCAATCTGGTTTCAGGAAAAAACACAGCACAACAACTGCTTCTCTGAAGGTTCTAAACCGCCGGTGTCTCCGCCGACACTTTTTCCACAGGTTTTCCCAAGCTATTTTTAGATTACCGTAACTCTGAACCGTTTGTGCTATCAGAAAAATTCAAACGGTGTTTGAAAGAAAAAAAAGTGTGCTTTTAGGCTGTTTTTGCTGGTATTACGGTAATCACCCTTCCTCAGCTGCAAGCGCCCTGGAACAAGTACCCCTCGCTGCAGCAAACAGTAAGGGGCGGGGTCGTGCCCGAGGGCCGAGCCATACCATATATGGAAGTAGCGCCATTGCACTCCGGAAATAAAGGGGGCACTGGCAGGAAGAGGCAGCGCCGGGGTTGCCAGATAGGAAATGACGAACTGTCGTACTGTCACTTTAACGATCGTATTTTGACCCAAACTACACTATCGTATTGTTGTGTATCTGGCAACAGCTGAGTTGAGTCTACGCCGGGGTTGCCAGATAGGAAATGACGAACTGTCGTACTGTCGCTTTAACGATCGTATTTTGACCCAAACTACACTATCGTATTGTTGTGTATCTGGCAACAACTGAGTTGAGTCTACTTTTATTGGATTTCTGTACCGCACATTCATAAAAAATAAAAATAAATCAATTAGGTACTGGTCTTTATTTTAGGTTTTAAGAAACCATGTATAAATATGTATTTTGCCAGAGTCATTGTGCTGATGACCAACTCACACTCAAAATGGATAAAAGGAACAAATACATTAGAACATGACATACGAAGACTCATACTTACCCATATTTTTAGCCCAGTAGGGACCCAGTTTAGTCCCAGGTAGATATTCTTCAAGGTACACACATGGGTTTTACATGGGTCTCATTTTAAAAAAAAAGTCAAAGTCAACTTTATTGTCAGAACTGCAATATGTACAGGACATACACAGGATTAAGTTAAACATATGGGTCCCACTGAAAACCCAGTCAGGACCCATTAAAATCTATCTGGGCAAACCCATGTGGGGCCACCATGGAAACCGTGGACAAAACCTTTTGGGACCCACGTTTTTTGTACATATGTATACCATATGGGGCCCACCTGTGCATGCTGGCTGGGTATAGATATTAACATACAAAACAAATAGCATAAAAATCAGCTCTAAAACAGACTATGAACAAAAACATTTTTAGAGCAAAATTATTTGGAAAAATATAGAACAAAGTTATTTTAATTGAACGCGCTGTTCCTCCACCCCTCCCCCGCAGCTGCTCCCCAGCAGCTGACAGTCAGCAGACACGTGCAGCCGGTGTTGTGCAGGTGTCCATGTGAGCTTAACGTGGCTTTCTCTTTAAACCGGCGAATCGGACCTGCCTCTTCCTCAACAAGTAGCTAACACCATTTTAAATTGTGCATTCTTATTTAGTTTTCTTTGTGCTATGATTCGTAAAAACGCATCAAAACTCCAGATTGGACAGCTGCGCGCGCACACACACACACACACACACACATACACACACACACACACACACACACATATTATGGAGCGGCCGGCTGAATACGGAGCTCCAGGGCCTCATGTACAAAGACTTGCGTGGATTTCCTACTGAAAAGTGACGTACGGTCAAATCCAGAAAAGTGTGTACGCACAAAAAAATCCAGATGTATCAAACTGTGCGTACACCGGAATCCACGCACATTCCTTTTGTACATCACAACCAACGTGGAACTGAGCGCACGTGAGACACCTCCCCTGACACGCCTTCATTTACATATGTTAAACAGATGCAAATTACTTCCTGCATGTGTGAAGGACATGTTTGTTTGATCCCTGCGCGATCAGAAATTATTTCTAGATTCAGGAAAATAATGAATTTAATATAATATGAGTGAGGAAAATAATCCTAAGTAAGAATAGTAATAAAATGTGTTTATCACACAAAGAACGAGTGATTGTGTGTCGGAATTGTGTGTGCGCGCACCCTGCTTTGGTGCGCCAGCTCATCCATTCATTCTGAGTGAAAATATTAACTTTGCGCACGGGTTTATTACCATAATTACTGTAAACACAGAGGAACTTAGATGTTTGGTAGAACATAGATCTTTGTTTATTTAATAGATGATATGAAGAAACGGGTCTGTGCGTCTCAGTGGAGAGTTTTCATGGCATGAAGTGATGTTGGAGTCTCCAAACGCTGCGCGCAGCGCGCGCCACATTGTGCGCAATCTGTTTGTCTGTGAAGCCTTTACTCTCCTACAAGTTATATATGGTGTACTTTCACGTGTCATTTTGGAGAAATCTACAATAAACGCAGATATTGAATCACCTCCAGCTGCCGTGTAACCGGCGTGGGTGCGCGCGCGCTCCAAAGCGCGACCACTCAGCTTTTGGAATCAAATGGATGAGACATTCCATTAAATATGATCAGTGATGGAGATGTTCAATATTTATCATCTAAAACTAATTACTCTGACCCAATAATTATAACCCAGTTCACTTATATCAAATATTCTCTGTTCCCTTTAAACACTTATATTTGATAGTACAAACATGTTGTTTGCTTTTTCTCCTTGATACAGAAAAGACAGTCTTCTAGCCTTGACAATGTTTGGATTAGATGTTCTTGTTTGATCAGAACCATGACTTGTTTGTTTTATCTGTAAGACGTCAGAGCTTGTCAAACTCCACCTGCTTCTTGTTTAAATAGCTTGTCATGTCCAGTACAATTCGGAATTGTGCTGGACAATGTATTTGAGACCAAACTAAGTTTCAAAAGACATTAAAAGCCCTTCCCCCTTGCAAGGTTGTTTGTCTGATTTAACACTGTTCTCTTGTTTATCTTGTGTGATTTTTATTAAGGTAACAGGGGTTTAAAATCCCCATCATTATGGTGCCGAAAACCCATTCTCCCAAATACCTGCTCCTGATGACCTCTGAACGGAGCGCAGCTGCGAGGCACGGTAAATATGACAGAAAGTCCAGTGATTGGGTTTGTCTCTGGCCAGCTTCCTCTGTCCATTTGGTGCGGTCAGGGTCGGGTTGGCGGAGATTTCCAGACATCCACACAGGTCAGCAAGAACGTGAGTGTTGATATGTGTTTGTTGATATGTTGTTTTTAAAACAATTTGATTACAGTAACAGGAACTAGTTCACCCTGAGCCGATGACTTGAAATTTTGAATGAGGTGTCTGCTTTTCGATAACTAGGCGAATTTTGCGCACACGCTAGTTGGCAGAACCAAGATTTCTGTGATTTATAAGCGAGGGCAGCCAAAAATACGCCAAGACCAGAAATGTGAGGCTGGCTGCCAGACCTTAAAATTGGACGTTTAGTGTGTCCGGCCAGGCAAGAAGAGAAATTAAGACAAGAACATTTATTTTTATATTTGTTTAGTCCTTTTATACGTGTATGTTTGTGCTTCTGGAGCCCTGCACCTCTGCTTTTTCTTCCTCCCATTTTCTTGTGTGTGTGTAGGCAGTGGCTCCTTATCTGTGGGCCTTTCTCAGACCCCCACCCGTGCTGAACCTGCCTGCAGCGTTTTCTGTGTTTAACTGCTCTGAGTGTGATTACTGGATCTAAAAGGTTTTCCAGTTTGATATTATTTGCTCACATGTATTAAGAAATACTTTGCACAAAAGGTTGTCCGTCTAAAGGCAAAATAGAGAGAAAGATAGACCTTTAGTCAATAGAAAATCATGACTGAATGAATCAGAGAGGCAAAACGTCTGATAAGTTTTTATTTTATTTTAAAACAAGTATGGCCTTGAGATGAGTGCAGCTGCTGGAGCTTAACAACCCCCCCCCACACCCTTGGTTCATTGGGTTTGCTACAGAAGTTAATTAATTGTAGATGTCCAACCATTCATTACTTTTGAAGGTTTGCAAAAAAATAATTTAGTGAATCATGAGTTATTTTGCTAAGTGACAAATCACAAACAGTTTCAGCTGTTTTTATCCTTCAAATATAAAATACAGTACTTAGTTTCCTTCCCCTCCTCTCCCACCACCCATCCTGCAACCTCTTCCCTCCCCTCCACCCCACCCTTCCCCCACCACCACTGTGCCAACTTGGATCTGGGTTGAGGTCAGGAATACAGCGGTTG
>JBBPBX010036602.1:9074-24119 GCA_038048925.1 Garcialebias charrua | reverse complement strand
GTGGTGCCTTCAAAACTATCGGAAATATTACGACTACGCTCACAACTACAATTCTGTACAGTACAGTATTTGCTTTGGTAAATAAAATTATTTTCTACGTCTTTTATTCATGTACTGCTGTTATTTTGATCAATTCAGTTAACTATCGTGTACTTTTTTAAAGTCGGTTAGAATGTAAACTGTTTAACTACATTTACAGACTCAGATAAAAAGATGTTGGTGTTATTATTAGCTCCTTTTTTACTTAGCCATTAAAATATATTTGAGAAGACAAACACTGACGACCAAGAAACAAATAACTTCCATCAAAGAAGTCAGACGGCCGGGCTGTATGATTGAGCGTTTAGAGCTCGTTTTCTGTGTTGTCAGGTCTCCAAGGTGACCCTGAAGGCAACGTTAACTCCTCCACTCTGACGTCATGCCTTTGAGAAACGATGGCCTTGTGTTGTTTCTGCTCTCACTATGGCAGCAGGACAGTATGGGAAAAGAAAACACACTAAAGTACAGTCCAGTATCTCTGCTCTCAGCCGAAAGCACATATTTACACAAAAATTACAGCAGCTCGATGGACTGCAAACACTAAAAAGTCACGCAGCACCATTTCGGTCAAGTAAAATACTCAGAAAAACACATTTACTTAATATTTCTATTTGATGCCTCTGTAGTTTTTGTTGATCTGCAACATTTTATGATGGATATAATGTTCCCCACGTTTTTATTTTACAAATAAACTATAGAAACAAAAAAGCTCAAATAAATTAAAGGGATTGTGACATGATTTTTTTACTATTCATAAAATTGCTCAAAATATATATATATTATCATTTAAATATGTTTGTTTTTGCAAACAAAATGATAAATCACTTTAATTTTGCTTTAAAAGTGATTTTGAACTTCAAGCCGTGTTTAATCATGGGAAATCCCATTACACGCGAACGCACCATCTGTGATGTCACACCGGGCAGAGCTCTGGGCTTGTCACAGTGCGCAGGTATGAGCAGCTCGACATGAAGGAAGTCTGATACAGCATCAGACCTAAATTAGATCCTGTTGTTTCTTGTTCCATCACCCAAACTATTTTCTGCTTCCCAAAATGAAGACAAATAGCTCAAATCTTCACATAGATTGCTAAATTCGTCCAGTTTTAAATTGTCCGCTATTAAAGACACCACAGCCCTCTGCCCAGTGTGACATCACATATGGTGCGTTCGAGTGTAATCGGATTTCCCATGATTAAACACGGCTTGAAGTTCAAAATCACTTTTAAAGCAAAATTAAAGTGATTTATCATTTTGTTTGCAAAAACAAACATATTTAAATGATAAAATATATATATTTTGAGCAATTTTATGAATAGTAAAAAAATCATGTCACAATCCCTTTAAACGTTGGTCAAAAATAAACTTAGCTAACTGTTCGGAACTCTTGCACGCAAAACTCATCAATAATAACCCAACACATTAATACAGTAATAAATTAGTTTGTCTTTTTAAGTGCTTTGATTTTCTTTTTAACTTTTAAAGTGAGTAGTGAACTGTTTGTACTATACTGAATCCGTTGTACTGCAGAACAACAGATTTTACCTTTACCTAAAACAAACTTTTTGACAAAAGTTGCAGCTAAATATCTGAATACTACTTCTACGACACCAAGAGCAACACTCCAAGTCCAAATCCATTACACAACCATTCCAAATACTGTATAGCAAGTTTATGTACTCTTTTGTATATTTCCTGTCATTAATTACTGTGCAAGTCTTATATATGCTTCAGAAAATGCTAGACTTTTTGGAGTCATTTGAAAAGATCTGGGGCAGGCAGAGAGAAAAACCTTTTTGACAGACAGAAAACCAAAATTTAGCACCAACAACAGAATTCCCAAAGATGTGTTAAGACATTAAAATCAAATGGCAATACAAACCAAAAACAAATCCTGTTTTTATGCTGTTTTCTTTTGCCAGTTGTCACAAACGGTAAAGTTATTGTAAAAAGTTATCCTGCTGATTTAATTCCTGAAACACCCATCATGACGGGGCTGCTTTGTGTTTTTAATCTGTAGCCCTGTTTCCATCCATTTTCATTTCGAATTTTGAGCTACCTCGCAAATATGTAAATACAAATTAATGCAGAGCATAAGTGTTTCCATCTACTGGCTTGAAGCGCTTTTTCCAAGCCGCGCACAGCGTCATTACGTCAGACGTCAGCGTCATTACGTCAGACGTCAGCACTGCGCATGTCTACGTTCTATATATGATATCTATGGTCTACAGTAGACCAGAGCCATATAAAGTGAGAGTTGCGACACTTCCATAGAGATCCGTTGTAAGAATGGAATGCGGAAGTCACGTGGGTCATGGAGGGGGCGATTCGTTCCATGGCTGTTTTACAGTCTGACTCTGCCTGCAGTAGCGCTCCGTTGCCGCCAGAGGGCGCAGCTCCACAAGGTTTCCATGGCCGTTGTTTGGAACGATTGACTGCCAGTTGGCGACTTCAAAGAGTGTCAGAACTCTCTATATATACGGCTCTGCAGTAGACCAGAGAGTAAACAGGAAGTAGCGGTTGAAAACAGAACCCGGTCACACATCTCGTCAAAATGGGGAGAATATTTCAGGTACGTGCTGCTGTCGGGCGAGTTGTATTTATTCTGTCATGCCAACTAGTTTTAGCGAGTTACATGTTGTTCGGAGCGGAAACAGCTGATCAGTCACGTGACGTGAATGTGCGCTACGGCAGCACGAGTCGGCAAATGTGTTTCCATCTGTCGTTTTGCGCAGCTGCTCGGTTTCGCAGCTCCCAAAAACCACCTCAAGCGAGCGTATAAACTTTTTGGCGAATTTCAGAAAGTAACTTCGTATTTTGCCGTTTCCATTAAGCTTTTCTGCTGCGATACTTCAAAATGCGCACCTAGAAACCTTGATGGAAACACGGCTTGTGAATCAGCAGATGCACCAACAAACAGCAGAAGACAACTGGAGAGGATTTTAGAAGATTTAGCGTTCAACACTGCCACCTGCAGGCCGATGTGAGTTTCACACTTCTTATTATCGAACCAGTAGGATGTTTTAATTGAACAGAAACCCTAAGCTTTTTAAATGATTACCATCTCACTTGAGCTTGTTTTAATCACAAACACTTAACAAAGAGACCCAACAAATCACCGATGATTAACAGAAAGCTCTCATGTGTGATGCTTAATTACAAAAAAAGTGCAGGGCTGGCGGTGAGATCAGGAGTGAAAAGGGTTCATAAAGTTTCAGAGAAAACATCTGCTTGCACCAGATGAGCTGAGTCCAACCACAAACGCGTCTGATCTCCCAGAATGTTCTCATCATGCAGCTGCTGCACTTCATAACACACAAAATCTGCAGCTGCTTGAAGGGGGAGAACACAAAAGGAGAGGAAAAGAACTAACAATGCTAGCAGAAGTATTAGCTTAAAAATGTTAACTTTTGTTGTGGATCCCTAACAAGAGCCAGGAGGTCCGGCCAAATTCCAGTCTGCAAAAACTCTTCTTCAAGCTGCTGGAAATCAAAACCAGAGCATGTTGTTGTTCTGCTGCTGAGGCTCGGACTTGTTTTACTGTTCCCCGAGGAGGGCGACACTAACGACCCGCATTACTCCCTCATTCTCCCACACAGCCACAAAGAACACGTTTTACTGAGAAGAAAAACTCATCGCAGCCGAATTGAAAAGAACAAAAATGAGTCCACATTCAAAATTAGAAACCTCGACTGGTAAAAGGTTTCCATCACGACAAGAACGGAAATCAGGGCAGTGACATCAGAAAGTTATTCCCATCTCGGAGAGACTGAACAACTTAGATATTTCATTAATTTATTTATTTTTGCCTGGGTGACATTCAGCAAGGCACTCTGAGCTGCTAACCATCTCCCAACATCCCTCAGAGTTTAAAGTAATAAAATACATTTAAAAGCAAATAAGAAACGAGATTCCCAGACATACACACTAAGAGTGGGACTTAACATGAAAAAATATGATCAATATAGAGATTAAACTGTCAATAACGCATAAATCTACAATAAGTTTCAAATCTTATGAAATTTTTCTTTATGAAATCTCTATAGTTCATTTTAGCTTTAAAACCAAAAGAAAAAGTTGTTTTGTATCTCGAAAGTTGCACTTAATAATCTTTATATGAATAATAATCAGAGGGGTACACAGCCTGCTAAATAGAAGAAAAACAGCAAACTGATGGAATATGAGCTCCCGCTTGAGCTACGTCAGATTACTGAACTTGGCCCTTTTAAATCGAAGCTTAAGACTTTTTTATTCCAAAAGGCTTTTAGTAATTAAATTTGTGGTGACATTTCTGGTTTTCTTTTTTTGCTATTATGTTGTGTTTTTCTTGATTTTTAACCTGTTGTCATTTTAAGTACTGTACTGTTTTTTGTTAAGCACTTTGGTCACCATCACCGTGGTTGTGTAAAGTGCTATAGAAATAAATAAATGAAATGAAAGTGCAGCTTAGAGTAGCTAAAAAGCCAAAAATGTCTGTACCGGTAAGAAATTTAAGTGAAGTCTAAAACAGATCAGAACAAAAACATTTTGTCGCCAACTAGGCATTTATTTTTGTTGTGCAATTTTCAAAATAATCAACAATTTTATGAATAACTTTCCTTAAATAAGAAGGTCTAAACTTTCAGAGCCAGAGCGAGAAGCTAGAAGATTCATTGGAAAATAATATTTTGCCTGTTGCATCTGCCACAGTTTCAACTATACAGAAAATATTTTAAAATCAAAATGTGATACCATTTGTCTTTTTTCACACAATTTAAGACCGCAGGGCTTTTTTTCCCCTCCTAAAGCTTCCAGATTACAATAAATAAATGAATAAATAAATGCTTAGCTGCTCCACAGAAAATGGGAGCAAGATCTTCAGAAATATAAAAGTTACTGTTTTGAAGTTGCCGTTCCGACTTTTCACAGCAAAACCCAAAACTGTCACACAAACGACGCGTGCAGCAACGTCTTATAGTTCTCACAAGTGTTTCTGTCATAGGCCTTGTACACACGTAGCCGGATATCAGGAAAACCAAATATCATGCGGTGTGGCCTTTTATCCACACGTGAACTCCGGTTGATGTAACTATAAACGAATAATAACAAAAACTCAGACCAAAGTGGAGATTTGAGAATTCCCCTCTTTCGGGTTTGCGTGTGGACTTTCGGAACCGGAGATTTGCGCATTATGTCTGCGACAGATGGCGCGGCGCTGACGTCACATGTGCGACAATTGTTTTTGTTTGCCCATTCATTCGGAGGGAAAATGACTGCGTTCAGAGAAGTGCTAATGGTAACACTGGTTCAGGCACTTTTTGCTTGCTTGTTTTTACAAGCACAGCTGCTCCAACAGATGGAATTACAAAGGAGAAAAAGCGCTTGGAGTTCAGCTCTTTTACAGCAACTATCCCTACCGATATGGAGGCACAATGCCGCCATTCAGCGTTGCCGTCGCCGGTTTTGGATCAGACCTGGATGTTTGTGTGTCTGTCCACAAAAACGAACCTCCAGGCGCCATGATTCAATACTAACAGGAAGTTGTGGTTGCTTTGAAGGGTTGTGATTGGCTGATATACGTTTCACCTTTGCACTACACTGCCTCCTATGGGTTGGGCATATTCTTTACAACGCTCTGTGGTGAAAATCACCAGGTTCATGTAGACGATCATTTTCTCTATCCGAACATGTATGTACGGCAATATTTTTTTTCGCAGATATTCGTTTTTTCAAACACCAGGCTACGTGTGTACAAGGCGATAGTTTTAGTGAATTGCCTGAGCCCAGCGTCACCATGGCATTCTGAACTCACACAGCTGATAAATATTTACCAATCAGCAGCTTTTACCGCTTGTTGTATTTACGCACACTTTGACAGAACCATCTGAAATGTTTTAGCGGTTACCGGTAATTAAAGACAAAGGCTGAAATTTATCCAGACAGTACAGAAAGTTGAAACAATTGTAGGAGGAGAGATGAACAAACCAGACATTTAAGCTGACCTAAAAAAAACGAAGCAGGCTTTTAAAATTATTATTATTATTAACGACAGCTCTTACAGCTGGGAGCTGTGATATCCTGTTTAGGCTGCTATGTATAAAAAAATAAGTAAAACAACTTGTAAAGTGTTTTACAGAGCAGCTAAATGTTCCGACTCCGATATAATACAAGCAGAAAATGTTGGCGAGCTGCTCTTTCTGTTGTCTCTGATTGACGGTTCTTAACAGAACCAGACAGCTGAGGTCAGGCGTCTGCACCGCTTCATGTCGCTGTGAAGCCAGAAAACTGTAACGCCGGTAACTTGGATCAGATTAAAGCCAGGAAGACAGCTCGACCTCCGTTTTAGGTGCAGCAGCAATCAATCTGAACTCAGACAGGTTGAACTGTGACGCAAGAGCTTTTACGGTAATTATTAACACTTATTAAGTCTTTGAGAGTCCAGAAATTTTTTCTAAAATCCAATCTGCCTTTTGGGCAGGTCTTAAAAATACATACACGAGTATTCTGCATCTTTGAAGACCGACTGTTACACAAATAAAAAGCTGCAAGACTGACCAGTCTCTGTTCCCTCCTGTTGATGCACCATTTTTTAATGTTGAATCAGATTTTATGTTATTGTTTTTCCTGTTTTCTATTTATTTTGTAAATTATTACCATCCTACCACTTCTGCAGATTTTCTGCTGTTTTAGCTGTTCGCATAGCAAAACGTTCAGCTCATTCAGGATAGATGCAAAATGACTTTTGGGTGTTGTCATTTTTCTATTTTTGAAAAATATTTAACTATATTTTATAATGTTTTCCACAAAGACTGAATTACATTGAAATCTTTTCGATCCCTCCATCCATTGATCTCTGAAATCTACTTCAGCTACAGGCTCTAGTTTTGACTTTTAGCTGTTGGTTAACCTTTTGATAATTTTTTGTAAAGTATTTGCTACTTTAGATTTTAGCCATCCTTTTGATACTTAAAGATTTTAGCTAGCTTTTGCTATTTTAAACTTTTAGTTCCAAAACATTTGGCTTTAGTTAGCCTTTCAGCCACTATTTTGCCCCTTTTAGCTTTTGACTACTGTTTTGCTACTTTGAGTTTTTAATAAGAATTCAGAGTTTTTGTTTTTTAAATTCAAGCTTTTTCATCTGTTTAGTTTTTAATTAGTCTTCTGCTACTGTTGACTTTCGGCTAGCATTTTGCTCCTTTTAGTTTTTAGCTGGCACTTTGCAACTTTTAACCATCTTTGCTTTAGCTAGTCTGTCGCTACATTAGCTACCATTTAGCTTTTTTGGCTTTTAGTGTTAGGCTTCTTTTAAATGATAACTAGTGTTTGCAAGCCTTTACTCATTTTTAGTCAGTGTTGTTGTTTTTATATTTTAGTTAGCATTTTGCATCTTTTAGATTTTGGCTAGCGTTTTTATTTTTCAGACAGTTTTAGCAAGCCTTTTAATGACTGCAGTTGTTGTTTGGCTTAGTTTAGCTTTCAGCTAGTAACCTGCTCCTTTTAGTTTTTTCAAATTAGTTTCAGCTTATTCAGCAGATTTAGACAAACTCACTCAGCGCTCAGTGTTTAGACTGCATTTTCACAGAAAATGTTGTTTCTCTAGTTCTTCAGCTTCGAGGTAGTAGACTCAGCAGGAAAATACGTTTGTTTTTCTAAATGAAAATACACCTGAAGACAATGAACTTCTTGGATTGTGGTGAACATTCATACTGGTGCTAACAAATCCCAAAAGTAATGACATGTTCAGATTGATATCTACGGTAATCAAATCAGCATCTCTTACATAAGCCATGGTCAAAACTCTGCTTTTATCTACCGGTAACAATAGAAAACTTTTTTTATTGTATTGCAGCTATAACAATAAACGAAACAGTAAGCTGTAAATGTATTTACTCTGAGTCAGAGCTGCTCAGACTGAATGCATTGAGCTAAACGTGAGCGCAGAAACTACACATAAAACCATCTTAGAAACAGAAAAAAACACTGAAAAGTTTAGAGAAAGAATTAACTAAATGTGTCTCAGCATCTCATAAACGTATTTCTCATTCCGAGTTTAAAAAACAGCTCACAATTAACCTTTCGTTGCCGTCAGTCCTTATCAAAATGTCTTCAGACAGACACTGGACATGTTTACAGCTAATCTGAGTAGATGAAAGATTCAGCGGTTCTGTCTAAAAATCAAATAAACACAAACGTCCAACCTGCGTGTCTCTTCTCCTGACTGGCCGGTAATAATCCTCTTCCTCCAGGCAGACACGCGTCCTGCCCAGCGGCCTGCAGGTCTGCCGGCCCCAGCACCACATAACGACTCTGCTCAGTCAGAACCAGACCCAGAAGGTTTTGGTTCCAGATGACCCTGGAGCAAAAACCCATCTGCGGGCCTCCGGGGATCCCACTCCCCTTCGTTGCAGATTGGCTGAACCCCTGCTGAAACTCTCATGTGTTTACTTTTCCAGCTGTGTCAACAACACAAAGAACAACACTAGACAAAAATTAACTTATTCCAGGAAAAACAGAATTTGGTTTTCGAGAAGCTCGGTCCATTTCTGCCAAAAGCGAAGTGAAACCTCTCTGTCCGGGGATTCACACCAACAAAAACCAAAACAGGACTGCGGCGTTAAGACACACTGTAGTAACCCGGAGAAAATGAAAGCCAACGATGAGGCAATATAACGCTGGGAACTTCCTTATTACTCTGTTAAAGAAAAATACCACAGAAATTCTTTCTGTTGTCGATCCAGTTTACCAGCTCTACACTACCTGAAGAGGAAAAACCTCGTTTTAGTGTAAAGAGGCTGGCATGAAAAGAATGAATGAGATGTGTTCTTTAGAACCGTGAACCAAAAAAAAAGGAATAAAACATTCTTAATAACAAAGCTGATTAAATTCATGTTGATCTCATAAAATGGTAGTTTAACAGTATGACATTATTTGTGAGACCATGATACATACAGTAAATCTAAACTATATCAATGCAAATCGAAAAATAATAAAGGTCCTCCATTTCTTGAAGGACATCATCGCCCAACCCCGTCCAAGCCAAAGTTTAAAACTGAATTTCATTTCCTGTTGAGAAATTATACTGTAGTAATATTAGTCATCTAGGTCAAACCTTGAAAATAGCCTTTGTGTACTATTGCAACAGCTTAATGCTCAGGGTACGTGTTGGGAATGACTCTTAGCTACTACCACACAAAAGTTTAGCTTATTGTCTGAAACACTGAGTGTTAGCAATTTTTGTGTTGGCTATTGTCAGTTAACTGTTGATGCCATTCTAAACTGGTCTGACTCCAAAAGATAATCAGTTCAAGTCAAAGTCGAAGTTTCTTTATTTGTTATTCGCACCACATGTGGTACATGTGATGGAATGAAACTGTGTACACAAGGTCCCAGTCACTTCCAACTAAAGTATAAATTGTAAATCTAAAAAAGCTAAGTCTGGTCCTCTGGACATTCAAAAAACAAAACAAAACAAAACAAAACAAATTGTAGAAACGTTGCGTCTTTCGTCCGAAAGACTTCCTCAGTCTGAGCTGCTGTAGTCAGCTCAGTCTTATAACTGTCTCAGACTACAGCAGCTCAGACTGAGGAAGTCTTTCGGATGAAAGACGAAACGTTTCTACAATTTTTTTTGTTTTGTTTTGTTTTTTGAATGTCCAGAAGACCAGACTTAGCTTTTTAAGATTTTTCTACCTGGATTATTGAGCATGCATCAGGGTATATAAATTGTAAAGAAAACAGTACAGTAATAAGATCTAAGATATGAACTAAGAAATACGCTAATACGCTAAGAACTAGTAGTGCAAAAAACAATACGCCGAACAACAGCAGCACGAACATGCGTCTGTATGAGCAGATTTTTAAGATTTTTCTACCTGGATTATTGAGCATGCATCAGGGTATATAAATTGTAAAGAAAACAGTACAGTAATAAGATCTAAGATATGAACTAAGAAATACGCTAATACGCTAAGAACTAGTAGTGCAAAAAACAATACGCCGAACAACAGCAGCACGAACATGCGTCTGTATGAGCAGATGAGTATGAGTACGAGTTGTAGATGTACATGCAGTGATCACTTTCTCGAGGTTTCAGTGAAATTTGTTTTGTATTTTTTGAGACATTTTGCTAACAGAGAAACAAGGTTGGAGAACAACAGTTTAGGTTAACATTTTAAACAAAGGTTTCATACAACGTGTTAGTGCTTAAGTGTTCGGNCGTAGCAGGTGTGTGGATGGACCAGGGGGACGTGCCGCTTTGGAGGCTGTCGAGAGAGAGGTGATGATTACAGTAGGTGTAGATGTAAGTAAAAAAAAAAAGAGAAAATAAATTAACATGTCTTTGCTGTACCTTTCTGACGTTGCTGTGCTGGGATGTGAGGGTGGGCAGGTCAGTGATGGGATGGTGGAGTTGGTGAAGAGGAGGGGGAGGAGGAGGAAGGCTGTGAACATAAGCAGAGACAGATGACATTAATTTGTGTAACATGACAACTCCAAAAAAAAAATATAACATTTCATTACAGTACGTGCTGTACCTGGAGGGAGGAGCGGGGGGGGGGGCGGCGTGTTTCACTGGGGAGATGGTGGGCTGTCCATGTCTTCCTCCTGGCTTGCTGCAGTAGGACTGGATGGCCTCTCGTACCATACCATACCATACCAGCTTTATTTATAGAGCACTTTAAACACCTACAGGACCAAAGTGCTGTACACACAACAAAACAATCACAATCAGGTAATAAAATAATTAAAATAAATAAAAGTCACATAATAAAAGTTGAGGAATCATACACTCAGATAAAACAAGCGACTAAAATTATTAAAAGTCAACATCGCAGATGGTGTCATAGGCCAGGGAGAAGAGATGGGTTTTAAGAAGAGATTTAAAAACAGACAGGGAAGAGGCCTGTCTGATGTTCAAGGGAAGGTTGTTCCACAGTTTAGGAGCTGCCACAGCAAAAGCACGGTCTCCTCTGAGCTTGCGTTTTGTCTTTGGGACACTCAGGAGCAGCTGATCACATGACCTGAGGGATCGAGAGGGTGCGTATGGCTGCAGCAACTCGGACAGATAGGGCGGGGCAAGACCATTTTGCGCTTTAAAAGCAAATAAAAGAACTTTAAAATGAATCCTGTAATGTACGGGCAGCCAGTGCAGGGAGGTTAAAACAGGAGTAATGTGGTCAAACTTTCGTGTGCCAGTTAAAAGTCGTGCAGCGGCGTTCTGTACCCTCTGAAGCTGAGAGATACAGGAATCACTGATTCCTATATAGAGTGCATTACAGTAGTCCAGTCGTGTGGTCACAAAGGCGTGAACTACTGTTTCAAAATTCTGCTTGGAAAGAATTGGCTTCACCTTAGCCAGCTGCCTCAGGTGGAAAAAACTAGTTTTAACAACTGCTCTGATGTGGTTTTCAAATTTTAGTCCTGCATCGATCTTGACCCCCAGGTTTGTAACAATAGGTCTGATGTATTGAGCCAAGGAACCAACATTGACCTTGGGAGTCTCAGTTGAGCTTCCAAAAACCATCACCTCAGTCTTCCCCTCATTAAACTTTAAAAAGTTCACAGCCATCCAGGCTTTGATGTCCTCCAGACATGAAAACAGAGGGGCCAGAGAGTTGGAGTCCTTTTTCTGAAGCGGGACATAAATCTGCGTATCATCCGCATAACAATGAAAGGAGATCCCATATTTTCTAAGAATGGAGCCAAGAGGGAGCAGGTATAGTGTGAAGAGGAGGGGGCCTAAGACTGAGCCCTGAGGAACCCCACACAGAAGAGGAGCAGAGGAGGACTCATGGTCACCAAGGCGGACACAGAAAGTACGGTCGGCTAAGTAGGACCTAAACCAGTTCAGTGCTGCACCGCTGACACCCCCCCATTGTTTCAAACGACATAGTAAGATGTTATGGTCCACGGTGTCAAAAGCAGATGATAAATCTAAAAGCAGGAGGACAACACTGTCACCAGAGTCCGTTGCTAAAAATATGTCGTTAAAAACCTTTAAAAGAGCAGATTCTGTACTGTGCAGAGCTTTAAAACCAGACTGTAAAACCTCGAGAATGTTCTGTTCTTCCAAATATGCTGATAGTTGGTTGTACACAACCTTCTCGAGCATTTTTGAAAGAAATGGCAGTTTGGAGATGGGCCTGTAGTTAGCAAGAACAGAGGGGTCAAGAGTGGGTTTCTTAATGAGAGGCTGGGATGTCCAAGGCCTCCTCCTGGCTTGCTGCAGGAGGACTGGACGGCCTTTCAGCTGGTGCACCAGCAGATCCTGGAGGCGGTGCTGTGACTTTTTGAAAATAATTGAGCATGCTGCTCTGCACCTTTTCAAGTTTTTTGTCCTCCAGGATCTGCTGGTAACACGCAACTTCATTGAGGACACCCCGACGGACCTTGGCGAACCTCTCACAGTCCAAGTCCTGCTTCTCAATCCTCGCCAGGAAGTTGTGGAGGTCCTTGAACGCCAGCACCAACTCCTGCTTCGTGAAGGTCGGAGGGTTGGCCTCCTCCTGCTCCTCCTCCACCTGGACTTCCTCATCCGGGACGTGCCTGTCCAGACTAATCAGGTCGTCTGGGGACAGATCCTCTCCAGATGAACTCAGAAGGTGTTGGACATCGTCCTCGTCCATCTCGAGCTCCAGTGACCTGCCCATCCTCACAACATCCTCGATTACACGGTCCACCTCCTGGGCATCGTGTACCTCCTGAACAAGCTCTGGACAGAGCTTCTTCCATACTCCGCACATGTTCTGTGGAGTTACACGATGCCAGGCGATGCCAATGTTGAGCACAGCATCATGGACGTTGTACTTACGCCAGAAGTCTTTCAGCGTAAGGGTCTGAGAGTTCTCCGTAGCCTCCAAAGCAGCACGGATGACTCTTTGTAGGTAGTACGCCTTAAACGTACTAATAACCCCCTGGTCCATTGGCTGGATCAATGAGGTGGTGTTGGGAGGCAGGTACACCACCTTAACATCTTTGTTCCTAGTGGTGAGACCAGGGGGGTGTCCTGGAGCGTTGTCCAAGATCAGGAGGATTTTAAAGGGAATGCTGTGGTCATTGCAAAAACGCTTCACTTGCGGAACAAAGTTCTTGGTGAACCAATTTGTAAAAACTTCCAGCGTCACCCAAGCCTTTTTATTAGACGCCCAAAAAACAGGAAGCGATGATTTATTAACATTTTTGAAGGCCCTGGGTTTATCAAATTGGTACACCAACAACGGCTTGAGTTTGCAGTCACCCGCAGCATTGCCCCCCACCAGCAAGGTCAAACGCTCCTTGCCGACCTTGTGGCCGGGTGCGGTTCGTTCTTCCTTGCTGATGTACGTCCTGTCTGGCAAACGCTTCCAGAACAGCCCTGTCTCATCCACATTGAACACTTGCTGCGCAGTGTACCCGCCATCCCTGATGATCTCAGCCAGTTCTGCTGGGAATGCCTGAGCTGCCTCGTGGTCAGCGCTTGCTGCCTCTCCTGTTTAAATGCACACAAAATGACATGGTTAAGCTGTTGTAACACACTGTAATAAAATGAAAAAAAAAAAATATTCGTTAGTCGAGGACTACCTGTACTGTATGCATTACAGTATTAAAAAAGAAAAATGAGAAATTAAAGTGCTCACCCTGCACTCTGATGTTGTGGAAGTTGTTTCTCTTCCTAAACCGATCAAACCATCCTTTGGAGGCATTAAACTCCCCTGATGTGCTGCTCGAAGTCCCTCCTCCAGCGCTTTGGGAGGACGTCCCTTCACCCGGATCGCTCTGAGAGGACGTCCCTTCACCCGGATCGCTCTGAGAGGACGTCCCTTCACCCGGATCGCTCTGAGAGGACGTCCCTTCACCCAGATCGCTCTGGGAGGACGACCCTTGACCCGGATCACTCTGTGCAGCCCCCTGCCCCCCCGCACCCCCCTGCTCCCCTGCACCTACCCCAGTCAACCCTAGTTCCTGCAGCCTGTCATAAATCATCTTTGCCTTTTCACAGATCACAGACATCCCAACTGGTATTCTGCGCTGTGTGTTGTCCTCCAGCCAGAGGATGAATGTGTTACAGATATATGTGATCAGTGATTTTGAGATATTTTGGTAACAGATAACATTTGATGGCATACTACAGCTCTGTAATTCTGATGTCTTATCAGTCTGACTTCTAATGCTTCTGATTTTTTTTGTTTTGTTTGAATAACAGCAATAATTCTTTTGAATGGATTTGAATGTTTATTCTTATAACACAGCTTTAGCACCCATCTCAGTCTGGCCTCCCTAACTTTATCTCCCAGTTGTTCAACATGTGCTGTACCTCTGATGATCTCATTCCTGATCTTATCCATCCTTGTCACTCCTAAGGAGAACCTCAGCATCTTCATTTCTGCCCCGTCCAATTCTTCCTACTGTCTTTTTGTCAAAGCAACTGTCTCCAGACCATACAATATAGCTGGTCTCACAAATGTCTTATAAACTTTTCCTTTGACCTATGCTGCCACCTTTTTTGTCACAAATCACTCCTGAAACTTTTCTCCATCCACTCCATCCTGCCCTCTCTTCTTCACCTCTTTACCACAATCCCCATTTTCCTGGACAGTGGACCCCAAGTCCTTGAAGTCCTGCACCTTTTGTGAGCTCTGCTCCTTGTAGCCTCACTGTTCCACTGGCCTCTCTCTCATTCACAAACATGTACTCTGTCTTACTACAGCTGACTTTCATTCTTCTTCTTTCAAGTCTTCCACCTGTTCCCTGCTCTCACCAGATCACAATGTCATTTGAAAACATCACAGTCAACAGGGATCCCTGCCTGGTCATTCCACATGACTACCGTAACTGTTCAAACTTCAATGTCTTTTAGAAAGGAACAGATCCAGAAGATATGTCTCCCTTCAAAAACCTGTAAATCCTATCTCCAGCTTGAAAGAAAATTAAAAGAAACCTTCCACATTTTTAGCACTAAAGTCAAGACCCGCGGGCCAGATCCGGCCCACAAATTTATTATCTATGGCCCCCTGGATGATGTTTAATTACTATTAGAACTGGTGTTTTGCAC
>JBBPBX010036601.1:0-24696 GCA_038048925.1 Garcialebias charrua | reverse complement strand
CAGAGTATCCGATACACAGTTACAGGGATGCCAATCTAATATCATTTCAATGGGACTAACCTGTATGAGTAAAGGTTGAATGAATACTGAAGAATTGAAAATACATACATTTTATTTGTGCTATTTTGATATTATAGAGTAGTAAATCAGATTTATATCTGTTGTTGCATATCTGTGTGCAAAAGTTTACAACTGTGCACCACAAAAAAGTGGGCAAATGAACATGTTTGCAATTTTATAGTAATTATCTGTCCAAATTTTACTACGGTATATAGTTTCTATCGTCCATATTCAGATAAGACGCAATGCTAGAGTACGACAAACTGCATAATTATATTTGGGACTCTAATGTTCTTATGGGTGTTTAGGGTCATACAAAGTCACAGCTGCTCACAGCACCTCCCATTTGAAACAAGGTCCCACAGCTGTTAATAAGAGCGTAGTACATCAATGGTTAGAAAGGATTGCACGTAATAATTTTTGTAGGATCTTTGGTGAAGAAATTTTTTTTCTGTGAAATGTTACTATTTTTTTCAGTGAGTGACAAAAAATCTGAGCGTATTGAAAACCTATAGAGAAAAAAATATTGGACATTGGTTAAACAAAATGTTATCTCTGTTTGTATACAGCTGCACATGGAAAGTTAAAAATAATGTTATGGTTATTGTTGATTTGTTTAAAGAAATCTATTTTGTGTTCATACATGTGTGTGCAACATGTTTCAGGGCAGGTTTGCATGTGTTTGTTGGCCCGCAGCCTTTGTCAGACTGATACTCACTGCGTTAATCAATGTCTTGTCAAAGGGAGCAAGATGCCATCCTGAACATCCTGTGGAGAGATCACCGCAGACAGGAAAGACCCCGACAAACGGGCTGACATAGAGAAGAATAGATGGATATTCACAAAAGAGAGGACAGACACTCCATTAAACTGAGGATCTGAGGAACAGGACAACTAATGTAGTTATAAATGCATAAAAAAACAGACATATCAGGCTTATGTGACACCACCTCAGACACTTGCTAATGAAACATGCAGCAGATCTGCAGGTTTATGACATATTAGCTTTAATTAGACACTCTGCCAATCGAACCTTTTTCCCTCCTTGTGTCTTATAACTCATCTAAAGATTGGTGTTGAGGTAGATGACCTTTTCAATGGATATATAATTCACCACCAATATGTACTTTGCCCTTTACAGTGATGAGCGTGGAGTGAGAGTATGAATATTTATAGCTGATCCAATATTGGTGGATCTGAGGTCAGTTGGTCAGTCTGTACCACCAGTCTTCACCACCTCACTTGCACTGGAGTCAGTTCCCACCTGCCTGAAGACCGCGACCATCATCCCAGTCCCAAAGAGCTCCACAGTGACTGGTCTGAATGACTATAGACCGGTGGCCCTCACCCCGATAGTCGCTAAATGTTTTGAGAAACTGGTCATGTCCCACATCAAGACAGCCGTCAACATCAACGAGGACCCTCATCAATATGCATACCGTGAGAACCGATCAACAGAGGACGCCATCTCCTCTGTGGTCCACACTGCTCTCACCCACCTGGATCAGAAGGACTCATACGTGCGTCTGCTCTTTGTGGACTTCACATCTGCCTTCAACACCATGATCCCCCAAACTCTGATAGACAAACTATCCACACTTGGACTAAGCCCCTCTATTTGTAACTGGGTCTAGACTTCTTAACAAACAGACCACAGTCCGTGAAGATCCACAACTTCTCCTCCTCCACCATCACCCTCAGCACTGGCTCTCCTCAAGGATGTGTGCTGAGCCCTCTTCTGTTCACTCTGCTCACATATGATTGTACAGCCACACATCCAGGCTGTCATATTGTTAAGTTTGCAGATGATACAGCTGTGGTGGGATGCATCACAGATAATGATGAATCCAGCTACAGACAGGAGGTGGAACATCTGGAGAGCTGGTGCAAAGAGAACAACCTTCACATGAATGTGAAGAAGACGAAGGAGATGATTGTGGACTTCAGAAGGAACAAACACACCCACACCCCACTGTATATAGGTGGATCTGCGGTGGAGGTGGTCTCCAGCTACAAGTACCTGGGTGTACACTTGAATGATAACCTCAGCTGGAGCAATAACACCACCAGCCTGATCAAGAAAGGTCATCAGAGACTCTACTTCCTCAGACGGCTGAGACGAGCCGGTCTGAGAAGCTCAGTCCTCACCTCGTTCTACAGGTGTGCAGTGGAGAGCGTCCTGTGCTCCAGCATCAACGTGTGGCATGGAGGCTGCACAGTTGCAGAGAGGAAAGCTCTACAAAGAGTGGTGAAGGCTGCACAGAAGTCTGTGGGAGTCAGTCTCCCCACCATCACAGACATTTACACCTCCAGATGCAGAAAAAGAGCCACCTGCATCATGAAAGACCTCACTCACCCAGCACACTCACTCTTTGCACCACTCCCCTCGGGACGGAGGTTGAGGAGCATCAAATGTAGAACCACTAGACTGAGGAACAGCTTCTACCCTGAGGCTGTCAGACTCATGAATAAATAAATAATAAGAATAAACACTGCAAAATGTCACATCATGCTGATACTGATCTGTTTCTTGTTGCTGCGTTCATCTGTGACCATCTGCTCATGTTCGTGCTGCTGTTTATAATGATGTTTTTCTACTACATTAGGGCTTAGTGTATTACTAGCTGATGTCTCTCTTAGTTAATCCTAGATGTTATTATTGTTTTTCTCTTGCATTTGTTGTTGGATGTAACTGGGACCCTGTGTACATAATCTCGTTTTCAACACATGTACTACATGCGGTGCAAATGACAATAAATTCTCTCTGACTCTGACTCTGACTCTGACTCTGTAGTTGTGATAAGACTAAAACATGAACCAGGCCTTGACCAATAAAAAAAAAAAAGCCAAAATTTTCTAGGTACTGGATGGATGGATGGATGGATTTAAGATCACAGCATGCTATATAAGTTTGGACTAGCCATTAGCGTACCTACGGTGGCCCTAAGGTGTAAATGAACAACATAAAAAAAACGGAATTACATTTGGAAAAACACAACAAAAACAACAAAAACACAACAACATTTGAAAAAACGAAATTACATTTGAAAAAACGAAATTACATTAGAAAAAAAACAGAATGAAATTTGAAAAAATGGAATTACATTAAGCCAAAGCGGAAGTGGCCGGAATCACATTAGAAAAAAATGGCATTACATTAAGCTAAAGCGGAAGTGGCCGAAGCGGAAGTGACCCGAATCACATTAGAAAAAAACAGAATTACATTTGAAAAAACAGAATGACATTTGGAAAAAACAGAAATACATTAGAAAAAACAGAATTACATTTGGAAAAAAACAGAATGACATTTGGAAAAAATTGAATTACATTTGAAAAAACAGAATGACATTCGGAAAAAATGGAATTACATTTGAAAAAACAGAATGACATTCGGAAAAAACGGAATTACATTTGAAAAAAACGAATGGCATTTGGAAAAAACGGATTTACATTTGAAAAAAACAGAATGACATTTGGAAAAAACGGAATGTAATTCCTTTTTCTCTAATGTGATTCCGGCCACTTCCGCTTTGGCTAATGTAATTTCATTTTTTCAAATGTAATTTCGTTTTTTTAATGTTGTTCATTTACACCTTGGGGCCACAAGCTCATCTAATCAGTAAAGATTTAACTTTCCAAACTGAGGTCATTCAAAGTGCTATTGACCTGTTGAATCTCAGTGTGAAGGTTGCAGGATTGAATCCCAGCCTGAAACTTTTCTCGGTAGAGTCTGTATATTCTTCCCGTGCCCACTTGTTTTTTCTCCAGGTTCTCCGTTTCCTCCCACAGAATTAAAGACATGCATGTTAGATTAATTGGTAACTCTATATTTTCCCCTAAATGCAAATGAGAGTGTGGATGGTTGTTTGTCTCCATGTGTCCCTGTGACAGACGGGACCTGCACCTTGCCTCGCACGCAGTGATGCCTGGACTTGGGCACCAGTGACCCACGTGGAAGGAAAATGCAGGTAAAGAACACGGATGGATGAAAGCAATTATTTGTTTATAACCCTTCTACAGAATGCCACTTTAAATTATCAGAAATATCCTACTGATCTTTAGGTATGAAGCAGTAAAGTAACGTTGTGCGCTGACATTACAATCAACACTCCGCACTGCACCTTGAAATATGAAGATTTAACCCAAAGATAATTAACAAGACTTTTGAGCTTCTTGGGTAATTAAATAAACCTCTCAGAGTCTGTAGTGATGACAAGCTTGGACTCACTTAGAAGAAAGAACGACTCGCCGCCAGCAGGCAGGTGAGATGCTGCCGCTGTGTGAGGTGGAAGCTGCTAATTAGAGTTTAAGTCAGACAAGATGTCAATATGATCCTCGTATGGCACTTTATTAGAAGGTTTAGACTTTATTTTCATTTTGCACATTTTCAACACTTTTTCCACCCCAGCACCTTCATCGCGATAGAAAATATGGTAAAGATGTTGTCTCTGTGTTGCATAATTGGGCCACAATAGTAAATCATTATACAGTAACAGGACACATTATTTGACATTAAGATTAAAGACAATTCCTTCAAACAGCATTTGTTGTTGAGCAAACAAAGAAAGTCATCTCTCTCACACCCTGAAGCTTTTCTTTCCTTCGTCGTTTCTTCCTCGCCACACAAAAATACTGTATGTGCATAGTTCCTGCAGAAAACCATTATTTGACTATATGTTACCGTGATAATGGCTCAGGCCATTATATCCTGCAGACTAAAAAAGACCCAGCTGGCTGTTGGGGGTGTTTGGTCATGCCTTTGTTGCGTCTTCCTTTGGCTCCCATTATATCAGTGTGTTTGCTCATCAAGGAAACAGTGGTTTGTTTTTGTTTACAAGCAGCAGTGTGTGTGGCGTTTTGAGATAAAAGATGAAAAATTGTTATATATTTATGTTAGTCATCAACACTGTAGAGACCTATATGATTTAGAAGGATGTTAAATACTGATCTATGACATAGCTGTCTTGTTTTTATACAATTAATGTGTTTAACTTTGTAACTTCAGTGTATCTATGTATAACTTTTGCACTATATAAGATTGTCAAGACATATTGTCAACGACTAACGTAATTTACCTTCAGAGCTAGCCTGGTTAAAACCAGACCCTTGTCCTTCACTTCGCTTTGTACTAGGGTCTGGGATTTCTCCCATAGAAAACGATTTCTCCGGTCGATTTTTGACCGGACCAATCAGAGAACAGAAGGCGGAGTTTTGTTAGTTTAGCCTGGCGAGGTCCAGGCTATCAGATAAATAGCTCAGAAACCACTCGGTGGATATTTTTTCTGCTACCAGTGTGTAATTATATGGCTCTAATTTACTGACTGTTGGCCTGGATGAAACATTTGAGATAAAATTCGATTTTTTATCATTTATTTTCGTAGCGCACCCGAGGCTGTTTGGAAAATGTCAAACCGAAACAATTTAAATCCAGCAGATTTGACCATTTTGTGAATTGATTTAGGAACTGTTAAGCTCAGGAACACTTCTGATATAACGTCAGCTAAGAAATATATTTTTTCTCAGCAAAGAAATAATAGTTTTTTACCTTGTTTTCATGAAAATTCCTTCGTGGCGGCAGCCATTTTAACTGACGACGTCAGTCGACGTCGTTCAAAACTCCGCCTTCTGTTCTCTGATTGGTCCGGTCAAAAATCGACCGGAGAAATCGTTGTCTATGGGACAAGTCCCAGACCCTAGTACAAAGCGAAGTGAAAGACAAGAGTCTGGTTTTAACCAGGCTACTTCAGAGCCATCTGGTGCTCTGTAGGTAGACCCACCAAAAAACTCAATTATACCCAATTAAGCTATCTCCTTTACCTTTAAAGGTTCAGTCTAGAGCCAATTAGAGTCTTTCTAATCAACATCTTGACACCATGGGTCTTGAGTGTCATGGTAAAATATTAGCATTTAATACGCCAATTATGAGTCAGCAGTGCAGCGGAAGGGTTACATGTCAGCACACATGATAGAAACAGCTGTCATGGAACCAGACACACAGCAGCTTTTACAACAACAAAAAAGGCAATTTCAATAGCACTTCTTCTTTTTCCCAGTTCACCATTAAAGGTCCCCCAGGTAAGTTTGAGACCCTGTCTCAGTCGCTCGCTCCGCTCTGAGAGGTCTGTACATCACAGTGAATGAATCCTGTCAGTTTTATTACCAGAGGATCAAGGAGCCACTGTGAAACAAAACCAAACTGAAAAAAAAAATAACACACTGCGTGAACCCACAACTGCCTCCCCTTCCCCAACCTCATTTACCACAACTCTCCCTGCAACGAAAACCAAGCATGCCTGATCAGTTTGTTAGCTCCCTCTCTATCACTCATAGCCTCTCCCAACTTTAGCTCTTTGATTAAACCCTTTGTGAAAATGGTCAATGCGTCCATTTTTCTGTGAGCCGATACAAATTTCCTTTTCTCCCCATACTCATCGCATCAATTCTTTAAAAAAGCACTTGTTTTTTTTAATACATTAATTCCTCATTTATTGCGGGGGTTATATTCCAGACCTCCACACCCGCCCCACACCGCAATAAGTGAAAATCCACCCGCTTCGGATGTTATCAACCATAAAATGGCCCTTATCATCTATTATCATCCCCATACGTAGCGGTCAGAATGCCCCTACTGTACCTACTAGTAGGTTTAAAGGTACGTTGTCACTGTTACAAGCGATGACAGCAGGCTCCGTCTTCAGCTACGTGTCAAAGTTTCGAGTAAGGCCTCTGGCGTTAGGTTTATGGTCTTGGTTAGGTTTACGCACAAGGGTAAGGGGGTTAGGTTTAGGGTTGGTCCTCGGGGTCAGGTTTAAGGTTAGGTTGAGGAAAACGGTTACATAAGCTGAAAAAACAAAAACGCTACACTTCCGGGTTTACGGAAACACGCTGCCTACTCACAGCGATAACAACGCTGATAACGTTCTGTTAAACATGCTAGTAGGTAGATTGTGACCTATTCACCGCTACAAATGGGGATGATAACAGTTGATAACGCCCATTGTATGGACTGACAACATCCGAACCCGCTGGAAAATCCATGAAGTAGAAACGTTATATTTATTTTAGTATTTATATTGTAAGGTTTTAGAAACCTTTCCCACACTCTTATGTTCTAAACTCATAAACCTACGTCATTTTAACAACATATATATATACTTTGTATGTAGCTACTAAATTTTACTCACCAGCTCGGCAGAACAGCAGCGGCTCGGTTCCGCTCTGGCTTGGGTCCATTTTGGCGGACCTACCCTGCCGGTTCTGGTCGGTGACGTCTGGAGGGAGCGCCAGACCTACGGCGGCACTACCCTCACTCGGAAGTCAGCGTGGGCTGGCTACCAGCTCTCAAGATTCCCTGATGGGTCTGGGGGTCCGGTTCTGCTCCAGTTCTGGTCCCGTTCCTGGTGGGTTCTGTGTGGCTCTCTGCATCCGCTGGGCACCCAAGTCACTGTAAAGGACCAACATTTTTCAGATCAGATCGAAACTTTCCCTCTGTATTTCAGCAGAAGGCAATGGGGCTTCTGGGTGGGGCACTGTTGGCTTCTGGGAAATGTAGTCCTTATGCATGGTGATACATGTTCATTCAACCTTTATTTAGTCAGGTAAATCTTAATGAGCCTCGAGGGCTCATTTACGAAAGCGACCTGCAACAAACTAAAGAATGATGAACATCAATGATACAAATACATTAAACAGTAAACAAAAGAAAAGAAAAAGTAGCAAAAACATTATAAGGTAGATGTACAAAAAAATCAAAGACAGGAACATATCTCATATATGATGAACATGATATGATGAACATATCTCATATATGATGTTGAGAGAAAGCTACAAAATGGCAGCGTCTGTCCGAAGTATTGTATTTTTCCGTTAACTTTTTACTGTTCAGAGTCCAGTACTGTGCCAATCACGTAATATTAAAGTTGACAATCATGTGTACAATTTTTTTTGTGTGTGTTTAATCTTACTTTGAAAAACCGCGATAGATTGAGTCTGCGAAAATCGAACCACGAAGTAGTGAGGGACTATTGTAGTGGCCAAATTTATTTGATATACAGCTATTAAACATGTCTCACAAATCAGTGGCATGCCACAGGAAATGTTGATTTTATTGAGCATATTCCCCTGTCAGTGATATGTCTCTGTGCCGTCACTTTCTCTTCTCCTTTTTTTTCTACCACACCCACCTAATGTTGCCCCCCACCACCCCCCACTAATGAAAAGTGTTGGCAGCGTAATCTTCTCCACTGTCCCTTGAGTCTCCCCTCAGTGCGAGCAGATCGTCAGAATAGCGTTGGTCCAAGAGAGAGAAATTCTTTCCCTTGTCGCTATCAATCTCCACCGCTGTTGACAATAATCTTGATTTGCCTTTCCCTCTTGCTTTCACTCCCGAAGCCCCCCGGTGCCTCCTGCCCACTTAAAGAAAAACAAGATTTCACCCTGATTTGTACTGACAGATGAACCTCTGTGCAGGTTTCAATGTCTCTACACAGTGGGATTATTACAGGCATGCTCCAGGAAATTGATACCTCTCTCTCAGTGATGGGATAAAGAGTCCCACTCAGAAAAAACACGGCAAGAATACCTACCAGTAATTTTATTCAGTCAGCTTTGTTGAGCTGGTAATAATCTTCACATGCAAGTTCTAATGATAATACACATTTTCTAAAACCCAAATTGGTGTGAGATGTGAAGTTATTTAAGTTGAGTTCAATTTCTTTACAACTGACTAGGAATTCTTTCTATTGTATGGTTGATTAGCTGTGGTAGCCATCTATTTTTCCCCAACTGTCTTATGTGTCATATTCATTTAGAAATCGATAAAAATTCCATCGCATCAGCTGATAAAGGCTGCAGTAATGTCCTAAGTGTCGCACTCTTGTAAATATGTGTTTAAAATGTCTGAAGAAGAGAATTTGTTCAATGGGTCACTGTCTGTATGGAGTGAGAAGGAACCATGAATTAATCATAAACATTACACACTAAATGTCAGCATCTCCACTGTCTGAACAAAGGCCAAATAAACCTTGGTGTCACACAAGGAAGTCAACCATAAGCCATAAATAATGTTCTGTCCTTTTGGCTGGCAAATATAATTAGCTGATATTCATGTTTAAAGGCCATTTCAATGAGGTACTGTGAATGTCACTGCTGCAACTTTTGTTGTGAGCCTTAAATGCGGTCATTTCAGGTGTTAAAAGTTAAAAATAAATAAAACAAGTAAGCATGATTATGTTGCTGGTCCTTTAGATTGCCGGAAGAGGACTTTAAAAGTGTCTATAAGATTAACAAGTGAACCGAAACTTCATTGTTTTTACTGGAATGAGTGTTATTGGGAATTTAGCAACTATATTTCCTGACGAAGAAAGGTGTTGCACATTCTGGTTGTTGGTGATTTGATGAAGAGGGTGTCATGTCATTAGATTAAACACTTGGAAGGCCTTGTCCCATCATGCAGGAAGCCTTTGGACTTGGTGTTTTCAACAGATCTGTGTGGTTCTTTAGTCTTCGATGTCTTTGCGTCTGCCTTCACAACCTACATGGCACTGCCCCACTGACCTTTACATGGCATCAATAAGATAGACACTGAAGGAGCTAAGTTTCCAACCCTAACCATTGATGAGCTCATAGATGAGCCACAAATGCAGCTTTTGCAGCTTCTACTTTTCGGTCTAAGAAGAAAGACCTCAGTCTGTCTGGTCAGAATACGGAGTCATACATGTTGCTGTGGAGACCATTTTCAGGCAAAAACAACACAGTTTGTAACTTTACACGTGCAATTGCAACTGTAAAACAATCTGTGTTATTTAGAAGCAAATTATAATATAATTTATATATTGTATAATACAATTATTGTTCCACATTTAATTTATTGTGTTAGCGTTTGGGGAAAGGCATGTAAATCAATTACAAAACCTATTTTCGTTTTACAGAAAAGAGTTGTTAGAATTATCACTAGAAAGCATTAGCCTACTATCATCCATCAAGTATATTATTTTATCTAAGGAAATTGCAATATTTTGTTAGTTATGTACAGAGCACAGAATAATACACTGCCTTCAAATATTCTGATGTATTTTGTCAAAAGGTAGAGTTGTTATAATCTTAAAGGGACAGATATGTTTGTTAAGCCTCAGTTTAGAACTAGTTTAAAGGGAAGATCAACCATAATTCAGGGAGTTGGGTTATGGAATGACTTGGAGACAGATGTTAAAGAAGCTAAATCAATGGTTGTATTTAAAATAATGATTAAGGTTAAATTGTTAAATACATATATCTAAATGGTGTTTAAATTCAGAAATTGTATGAGATAAAGGAAGTTAAATGAGTTGTTCATTTTTGTTTGGTATTTAAAGAAATTGTAATTGTTTATTAGAAAATAAGGGGCAGATAAAATAAGATTTTTTCTTCATCTGCTGCCTTTCATTTTATATATATATATTTTTTCTTTTCTTCTTATTGTATATATGTTAATTGTTTTTGTATTTTATTATAAAATGAATGAATAAATAAACTAAAATTGGGACTGGTGAGAAAAAGCCATGACAACGTTGTTCTGTGCAGGTTGCTTTAAGCCAGCAACGCTTTTCTTGGTTCGACATTGCTTTTTGTGCATCCTCCATCAGTCACTTGGTTGCATAACTCCTATTCCTTACACAAGAAGTTTCATCCAGACGTTTCAGTTTCCAGCCACAGCTCCCAGTCGTGTGGGTACGCAAACACAAACTTGTAGTTTTCTTAATGGCAGGAGTGGCTGCTGCATCTTTGCGGGCCACTTTTTTCAAACTCATAGCTGTTACCTGTGATACTAGACTTCAAACCTTAGTCCTTTAAGTCATTTATGCTGCAGGGTGTAGCTGTCGTGCCTCAGTCATGTTGCAACACAACCAACAAGCTTGCATTAGATCCTGACAGGTCTAATTGTTGCAGGGATGCTTCATCTTACATTTCTGATTTTTAACGTCACCAAAGGTACTCGGGGTTTTGTGTCAGACCTTGACTTGCCTTTTTCTTATTAAAAGAATTCACTATCTGTGAGTAGGCGTGCTATTCTTTTCTTCATTGGCACATTTATGATCTCAAATCAAGTCAAAGCAGCCTGACAGCGTTTAACTCCGCTGACAGACGCGCCTGGGGATTTCTGCCATTCAGCCATGTAGACAGATGCTGGATGTACAAGTTGTCAGAATCAATGTACTCTTGTAGTTTTTGCTCAAACCTATTAGATCTCCTCGGGGAAGCTGTTCAGTCCCCCCTAGAGCAAAGCACTCTCACACTTTAACATAACAAAACGTCTTACGTTCGACACATTTCTTCCTCAGGTATTCGCTCGAGCTTCATAAAAACAAAGAGGAAAGATGGATGCTTTTATCGAGATGTATGAAAAGAGGAGGAAAGTGTGTGTGTGTGTGTGTGTGCTGCATCTAAATCTGACCTGCTGCCTATATTTCATGGGCCCGTTTGACCATTGCTGCCTATCCTGTGCCCCCCATTCATTGTGATTGTATGAAGTTATTGAGGAATTGGACCTATTAGGCGGGGATCTTCTGCCATGGCTGTCAGACTACCAATTACTGCAGCTTGCAGCCATAGCCTGCCCTGATCCATCTGGAAGGCAAGGGAGGGGTGAGGGATGTTGTAAAGGGTGGGGGTGGGAGCTAAGGGAGGATAGTTTGGGGGTCGAGAAGGGGGTTCTCAAGAGACCTGCCATAGCAGCACGTCGTTAATCAATCCGATTTAGGCCGGACAGGGACACACTTAGTCGTTGCTCCTGCCAACACTGCCATGGCGGGGGAGAGAAAACGTGTACGTGACCTGCATCTTATTCCAACACGCGGGCGCAAAAAGATGGATAGATGGGCTCAGAATGAAGAGACAGGGATAGGGCGGTGAATGGGAGAGGAGTGACGGAAGTGGTGCGAGGTGCGGAGGGAGAAACAGCAATTAACAGAACGATGTGAGCTGAATTAAAGTAAGAATATGTATCGATTGATTTCTGTCTTCAGGAGAGAAGTAAACGTGTTCACCTTGTTGCTGGGAAATAATTTCAGTTAAATTTAAGGAAGGGTCAGGGGTGGAAGAGAAATGTGTGGTTTTCACTGATCTGATTTGTCGTTGCAATCAAAGGCTCATGGACGCTTGATGACTGGTGGAGATGATGAACCATATCCTTAGTCAGCTTCAGACCCAGAGGAGGAGACAAAGATGGAGTCAGGGCATCGTATTTGCATTCATTAATATGTATGATGTGAACGTGTGCTTTATTCTCCACTGTTTGTCTGCTTGGATAGTTTGTTACTTGCCCAGTGAAAGGGCAATTTATTGTTAGTAGATCTGCTTACTGATTGTGGAAAACAACTCCGGTTTTACTAAGCGTGATTAATTACACAAAATATTTCACACCATAATGAAAAGCACTGTTGTTCAAAGGTGCACTGTCATAAACTCAAACCTGCTGTTGAAGCACATTTAAAAAGTTTTTTGAAGGATATTTGACTGCCTTCTGCATGACTGAAACTAATAATAATAATTTGTCACATTTGTCATCTGTGTATGTTTCCCATACTTGACAGACGAAATTGGTCTCTGCATTTAACCCAACCACCACCAGGTGGTGCAGTGAGCAGCCGTAGTCAGCGCTTGGGGAGCTGGGGAAATAGATGTGCACTCATAGACACCCCAAGGTGTGCCGTAGCTGGGGTTCGAACCTGGGTCCTTTGGATAACAAGTCCGATTCTCTGCCACTACACCACTTCTGAGTATAATGAACAACTGTTAAATTTATTACTGTACAAAGTATAATCTTATTTATTTTAAATCTCAACATGGATAACATTCGACAGATAAAACTGTTCTCATGGAAAAGAAAGTGTAAAAATGGTCTATTGTACATGTAATTTTTATTTAATTGTGTAAAGCTGAGAGTTTTATAGTTTCATACCAGATAATGAATTTTAAAGTGTTTGTTTTGAGTATGTGCTGCTGCTGAATCATTTTTTTAGATGCTCATCAAACAGATTACAATACAGGAAATGAAGTCCATATTTTTGACTACATCATAATCCTCATTATTATCATTATTATAGGCATTTTAAGTTTTATAGTTGTGAAATACATTTTAAGAAAGAATTATGATCCAACCATCCATCAATCATCTTCACCCACTTTTTCCTTTCTGGGGGTCACTGGTGCCCATATCCAACAGTCTCTGTGAGAGAGGCAGGGGACACCCTGGACAGGTCACAAGTCCATCACAGGGACACATAAAGTCAAACGAGACAACCACTGATTCTCTTACTCTCACCTAGGTACAATTTAGAGTTACCAATCAGCCTGACATGCATGTTTTTAATCTGTTGGAGGAAACCGGAGTACCCGGAGAAAACCCCCGAATGCACAGTTAGAACATGCAATGTTCAATGTTTGCATCAAAGGATGCAAACTCCACTCAGAAAGGCCCCCGGCCAGGATTTGACCCGGTGACCTTCTCGCTGAGCGGCAGAAGCTCTACCAATTGAGCCACCGTGCTGCATAACAATAAGTTGACAATATAATATGAATGGAAAAAGGTGTGCATCTATAAGTTTGTTTCTAGCAGTTCTTTGTCCCATTTGTTTGACATTTTCCCCTGAAAAGTTCCTGCTTCGAAGGATCAGATATCCAAAACTGGTCCTCCTTCATGTCTGCATCGTGAAAAGAACTGAGACCTCTCTTATCATTGGTGGGAATACGCTAAATTTAGGGGGAAAGCCAATATGTACTGAAAAGGTAAATGGGATTAAGACTAAAACCCTCTAACAAAGAATAATTTTACAACTTAACTATTACATTTAAATAACAGAAAAAGAAAGAACAAAATATGATGGAAAACAGCTTATAGAGGATAACATGGAAAAACAATCACTGTAGGAACCAAGTCTGTATTGGTGTCTAAAGGGTTGTCGTGCGTTTTATTACCACCTGACAAATTAGCTGATGTGCTCCCTGATACCATCACCCCTTGCAATCCCCATCAGACTTTGTAATCCTCTGCAACAGGTGGATCAGGTGTGAGAGCCACAAACCTCTGGAAAAAAAATGGAAAGGTTGTGCTCTCAGATGGAGGTTTGAGGCCAGAGATCACTGCACAACTCATTTATCTACCCAGTGAGCAGGAAGACATCAGTGTTGTTGACATTACACCCAGATCACTGTTGGAAATGGGAAATAAAATGGCACTGGTCACTTCTTCCACATAAAGTGAATCTGCCTTTGGGTGGCACACACAGAGACGTAATGAGGAAAACAAATCTTACAATAATCAGCCTGACGACTTTTTATTTAAAAGGAAGAACAGTGAATCTATAAGGTTAAGACCTACAACAATCAGCCATAACATTATGACATGATATTTCTTAATGAAAAGCAATATGGACTGCTGCCTTGGATGTCAAACATTGTGCAAACTGTTAGCCCTTGATATATGTGTAAGGGATGACTCTCAGCAACTCCCACATTGATCATGTAACTCTATTTGTGTATGCAAATATTTTTCTGTATGTCTTTTAGCAAAATATCCCATAAATTACTGGAAAGATCTTAATTAAATTCTCACAAATCCATCTGCAGCCAATTAAGTTTTAGAATCAACACAATTCAAGATGATCGCCTCATCTAATCAACCTTAGGAAACACAAAAATGGCTACAACTCAGCCAGTTTTACAAACTGAGCTAAATTATGATGTGGTAGGAGCCGAGAGTCGTCCCCAACATACAATATCCCGAGCTCTAACAGATTGTGTGAGCTTGCATTTAATGCTCTTTTCAAAATATGACTAAAATGATCAAATTTAAACCAAGAAATATGACCTTTGTTTAAATCTTTAGCATAAAAATATCAGGCAATCATTAGGTTTTCTGTGACATCATCCAAACTAAGCGATTATTTTAGTTTTGATAAAATTACAGTCTTAAAAATGTGCATAGTGTTTCGCGGGTTTTGTTCAGATCCATCTCAGTTTTCAGATGTGGTTTTAAAAAAAAAGCTAATTTGACACATTTTCAGAACAGAACCTCAAAGTAACAACATTCATCTTTTCATTTCAGTTTATGTTAACAACTTAATACCAGTGACTCAAAGAAGATTAAAAATATTATAGAAATAATAATAAATTTAAATCTTTTAATTTTATCATTTATTATTATAAACAAGTACAGGTAGTCCCCGGGTTACGAACGAGTTCCGTTCCTACGGCCGTTCGCATGTCGAAAATTGCCGTAAGTCGGAAAACAGACTAGCCGCCACTTATACACGTACATGTATGGTACTTGTAAGTTAAGTAAGGTTGAATGAATGAATGTACGGTACTGTACAGTTACCAAGCACTTCGTCTGTCCTAACACAGTACCCTACATAACTATCAAAAAACACATACAGTACATTTGGAGCCATAATGAAGGGAATTAAATTGTTAGCATGTCTGTTAGCATGTTAGCTCATTGCACGTCCGAGCTCTGCAGCTTCGAGCTGCTTCACGCGGTCCAAACTGTTTGTAACTGCATGTTAGCTCCATATATTTGGAGCCATAATGAAGGGGAAAAGAGTTAATAACTTACTGGGAGCTGGTGAAGCCGTTTCTCCACGTTAACATGTTAGCTCGGTGTCCATCCAACATCTGAGGCTGCCAGGCGGAGCATCGAGGTGAGCTCCCGGCCGCAGCAAGCTTCTCCGCTGCCCGTCGGCTCCGTGTCCCCGGTGGGATGCGGCAGAGCGATCGGTGGCTGCTGCTACGGGTCTGAGACGTCCACAGAGTTCACCGAGCATTTCCAGCTCATTTATCTGTATGAGGCAACCTCTGATCGGGCACACGGTCCGTCCAAAGCCGGCTGTCGAGGCCGGAGCTAGCCGAAGCTAACCGAAAACTGGCGGACACTGCCGAAAACTGCCGGAAACTACGTAAATTGGCTTCTAAATAATAATAATAATAATAATAATAATAATAATACTTTATTTATAAAGCCATTTAATACAACCACAGCTGCAACAAAGTGCTGTACACATGAAATCAAGAACATTTAAACACATAAAATGAGATTTTTCAAATTTTTTATTTTTATTTTTTTAATGAGATGCGTGTGACGTAACACCGAATCGCCGTAACTCGAGACTGCCGTAACTCGAGGACTACCTGTATTAAAACACATTTGACATTTACATTTGAAGTTTTTTTTTTCTCATTAGGACTTGGACACGAAACTAATACACCAAAAAGATTTTTAAATACACCAAATGTATTAAGTTCAGTTTTCTTTTGAGCAGACATTTATTGGTTATGTAAAGCGTCTATGTTCTTCTTTTAAAAGCCTAGTTATCAGATTTATTTTTCTTTAATAAATTTGTCTTACCGTTCAAGGGCTCCGTCCTCACCTTTTCTGTCTTTGTCCAGGTGAGGGCCAGTGCAATCGCTCAAGACGCGGATCAAAACTACGACTACGCCTCCAACAGTGTCATCCTGCACCTGGACGTGGGCGACGAAGTGTTTGTGCAGCTGGACGGGGGCAAAGTTCACGGAGGAAACACCAACAAATACAGCACCTTCTCTGGCTTCCTCATCTACCCCGACTGACAGTGTCCGCCCCGTTCTCTGTGAAGAAGCAAAAAGTCTCCTCTCGTTTCTTCATCGACGCACCATGACCTTCTCATTCCTCCGCTGTTCATCCCAAACGTGTAGCGACATGACCACTGTGTCGAGTTTTAGACAAAAAAAAGTGTGTAAAAATAATAAGAAAAATGAATATAATGTATTAAAAAGGAGTGAGTCATCATGCACACAGCTGTGCTACCATTATAAAGTGCCATGTGAAGTACGTGTAAGCATGGCTAACATTCATAATTCTCACTTTTCTTCAAACATAAGGCACACGTTTTCAAACTTGATTTATTATTTTTGCTCTGAGACAAGATGACCGTGTCGGCCTCTGGACAGGAATCGACTGGAATGATATCTGAATGTAGACTGTCAATCCGAGGTGGTGGGGTGTATCCGGCTGCAGCCTCATGCCTTCACTGTGAGATAGATTTTCATTATGGCTGTCGACACCAAACTAGAAAAGGCATGAATATATTGATCAGAGCTGATAATTCTGCAAACCTCATGCTTATGACGCAGCGTGCCTGTGTTAATGTGTGGAAACATACGAATGCGTTTTTTGCCCTTTAGTTCTGTGGAGGTGTAAAAGCATCATGTTGTTGTTAGTGTTATTGGCACAATTTCTGAGGGAGTGGGGTCAAGCTGTTGGTAGCCATCGTCCCTGAACACTCACAGTTCATCAATAGCAAAGTTTACCTTTGACATTGATTCCTGAGCCTCTGAGGTACATTGTGTTCGGTTAACAAGCTCATCTGTAGCCTCGCTTTCTCTAAAAATCTATAACACGCTGTGTTGATCAACACGTTTGGTTAATTAGGAAATGTCATTTTTGCAGTTTCTTTGCTAAGTTACATTACAAAAAAAAAAAAAACTAAAGACGCAGCCTTTCAGCTGGTTTATGCAGGAAAAGAAGTAGTTTGTAAAACATGTTCAGCCTGGTCCACCTGCTTCTACCATTAACTGTCCGAACATCCCCATAGGTTGCATTCAGACTGTCCCTCCTGTACCCTCGTTCTTTTTGCTGATAATACAGTCAGGGGGTCAGGTTAAGAGTCAAGGGTCAGGGGGTTAAGTTTAGGGTCAGTGCTCTGGGTCAGGTGTAACGTCAGGTGTAGGAAAAGTGTTAAATAAAGCTATCAAAAAAACAACAACATTGTTTTACACGTGTGCGAAGCTGCATATCCTGGCGGGGACCAATGCAGACATGTTCCTGTTTTTGATTTTCTACATCTGCCTTATAATCTGTCTGTTTTGCTACTTTGATATCTTTGATTTAACATGTTTAAAAAAATCTGTATGTATGTATGTATGTAAATCTGTATCTCTTATGATTGTCTATTGTTGATTGTTTAAGGAAAATCTACTGTTACTGTTGTCATCATTCTTTTGTTTGTAGACAGGTCTCTCTTGTAAATGAGTCCTCGAGGCTCAATGAGATTATCCTGACTAAATAAAGGTTGAATGAAAAAATATTACCAGTGATAAGAACGTACCATTAAACCTACCAGGAGGGACAGTCTGAACACAACCTATTGGGATGATAACAACTAATAACGCCCATTTAATGGGCTGATAATGTTTGAGGCCGCTGCCTGGTCAGAACTGCCATAAGTTTTTGTGTCAGATTCAGATTTTGAGGTTTAAAATTTTGTTCCAAGGGGATCTATTATACTTTGCATTGTTTTGTATGAGACTGTATTTTTTTGTGTAAAATGTTATTTTTGTAACTTTTCAAAGTGACAGTTGTATGGAGATCTCAGTAGTCAGTATCTCAGCAATGTGCAACCTCAGTTTGCAGCACAACATTTATTTTTCTTCTTCAGACCAGACTGACAAGCTAATGGCTAATCAGAATGAGGCCAAGACCAAAGTGTTGTTCTGCTGTCTTTGAACAGCTCCAGTCTCAAATATTTCATAGTGGTTTAGCAAATGTTATATACACAGGAGTTTATGGTTATTAGCAAGCACAAATAGTGACATCAGCAGTTAGCATTAGCACAGCCTGGAGCATGTCTGGTAGGAATATCATCATATTTCTGCTGGAATAACCAAACAATGGGACACTGACAGCAATGCAAAGCTTTATAAAATAGCTTTTATGTTAACTTAAATAAAATGTGTGGGGCTGGGGTTCTTTTAGACTTTTAATTGGGGCTGTTCAAATAAATTACTATTTATAATCTGAAATCAATTCGACTTAAAAAAAAATCTGAACTAGCCCTTTAAAAGGTCAAACAGGGGGCTGCGGCCTATATACTGCTGGATTTTTACATTTTCTGTACAAGTAAAAGCTAGAAATGCTGCATGTTCACCAAGCGTTGCTCACATTTCTAACCATTAACTAAACAATAAACAAAAACAATCATAATCGGCTACTATTTAACAGTGGCTGCTTGTAATTCAGCCAGATGTTGGTGCAAAAGTCAAGCATAATGAGAAATACAGAAATAACAGCACTTATATAACAAGTGTGAATGTTTAGGAGATTTAAATGTGGCAAATGATTTTAAGCAATGAGATGTATCCATGTGAGCCCAGTTCATCTCATTTCAACACTTTTCATTACAAACACCTAGCTCTTTACAGAATTTTTTTTATTATCCGTTACAGTTCCGGCATTTGACTACACTTAGAAACATTAGCTAATCTGTTACATCACATAATAAGAAAATTAATTTCCAAAAACTAAACACTTGTCCTGCTGTACATCCAACATGCAGGATGAAAATGTCTCCTTAACGCTCATTAGACACAAGTAATGTTTCAGATTAGGCTTATGATCTTTTTTCAAGGGTCTTTGCACCAGAAAGGAGTTACGGCTTTGCTTGCAAAGTGATGACCTTCTATTAGAAGAGCCAGTCAGAGGACAGGGGGGACATTTTGACTAAAATAACCTCCTTAAAGCACAGGCTGAACAGCAAAACAAATAACAGGCAAGGTGATACAAATCATGTTGTTTTTAAAGATATGAATCGTGCAAAGCTGCTCTAGAGAGCTACCAAATTTCAAAAAATAATTAAAAAATAAGCAAAGCTGGAAAGAAGCATAATGCATCCCCTTGAAACGCATTTCTTTTGGAAGTTCCTAATAGAGCACTTGAATTAAAAAAGGAGTGAACAGGAGTTCAAACCATTCTTCATCAGCACAGCAGTTACACTGAGAGGAGAGTGAGTCCATTTGGAGAAAGAGGACAGCATTTCTTTGACTGAACATGCTTGATAATGTTTTTTTTGTTGTTGGTTGTTTAAATCCAAGTGACTGTTGATCTTTCACTGCCATTTCGCCATACGTATGGGTTCTCTGTGCCTTATCTTGTCAAAACATTTTATTTTGTGTGCATAAGAAATTGTTTCCCCCTCGTTAGACAGGAGCTGTGTGAAGAAGCGGATCCAGAGGGATTCAGTGACAAATTGGCAGGGATTTTTCTATTCCCACCACAGGCAGTCCTTGTGAACATTAATGAATCCTTTCCTTCTGAAATGCTAACTGCAGACGGTGACTGTGAGTCTTTGTGTGTGACTGAATGTGAGACCAACAATAATTATGTCTGTGCGGACGTTATTTACAGTGGGAGCAACAACAAAAAAAAAAGACATAACTAAAGCATGAAGCATTAACATTATGCATCCAGTGAGGAAAAAGTATAACAAATTAGATATATAAGAATAAAAGGTGCATTTAATTTTTAGCTTTAGTGTCAAGAAAAAAAAAGAGTTTTTAATATGTTACCTTTACGTTGGACCAGGTTTAAATGTGAGAAGCATGACCCCCACCTTGATGATATTTTGTGCTAATTACTCTTATGATCTTCTCATTCCTGTGCTGTAATTGAATATTTGTGAACAAATGCCTTCCCCTCCGCTCCCCTCTGCTCCTTAGCGGGCAGCCTCATGCTGCAGACCGGACTGTGTGTTTTCTGGCTCTGTTATCCTTGTTTGCAGGCGGTGTGGACTACTTGCTGTCTCTGTACTTTGCAAGCTGAATTGTGTGTACAGTATTTGTAATGTGATCTGCACAAGTTTCTCCTCTGTCCCTAAAGACCATGAGATGCATAAAAAAAAAAAAAAACTCTGGGCAATTTTGCTGTTGACAATAAAACCATTGTTATTTTTTATTTTCGTTTTGTCAAATGCATCACATCCAAACTAAAAAGTTTACATTAAAGTCTGTATGAATGATGTGAAACCCAGTTTTTTTTTAAATTCTGCATTTTATTAATCACCTTTAATAATCTAAAGGTTCGGATATTATTGCATCTCTTTCACAAGTAAGAAACAATCTCACATTAATCTTAGAAATTAATACAATCATATTTCACACAACTACACTTTAAACATTCATTATTATTATTTTGTTTAATTTTTGACACAATTTATTAAAGACTACCCACAATTAGGAATTATATTATACTGAATTATACAATTTTAAGCACTAATTAGAAAAAAGTTCAAAACAAAATGTCATCTAATGATCATTAAAACATTTCTATATATTTATGACTTAAATTTTTTTATAAATACACAATATGGACAAAAGTATTTGGCCACACTTGACACCAAAACACTGAGATTGTTGTAAATAAGTGAAAATTGCACTCATTACTCATAATCTCACAGTAGGAGGTGCAGTGTGATCCTTCACAGATTAAATACAGTTCAACATATCTTTTCAATTGTTTTATTTATAATAGTTATTCCAGTCAAACATCATAAAATAATGGAAAATACAAGCAGATCTCTGTGTTTTACAAATACGTGTAAAATGCTCCTCCTGTTGATGTTTGCCAAACATCTTGGAAATCTTGGAAAAACGGTGAATACAAATTTCATACGTATTTTATTTGGGCTGAACTGTTTTGTTTTTAAGATGGACCATTTTGCTAATGAGGTGAAACTCAACCGACACATTTTTTTTAAAAGTGTGTATGTTTTAGCTTGTAAATGTGAGATTATATTTTTTAATTATAGTCCTATATCGTTTACACACACACGTTTACAGAAAAAAACTTAACTTAAACTAAATAATTTACAACAGTAAAATTATCTTTGACAATCCAAACCAAACATACAATTTCTTAAAACAGCAATATATGTTTCACTTGTTGAAACTGGTAAACAACATGTTTATTTACATGTATATAAACAACAAATAAATGTTTTACTACAAAACAAAGCTGTGGGAAGTAGGGGTGAGCAAGGTGCTGCAGCACCTCCCGATGGATGCCAGAGGACATGCATGTCCAGTACTTACTTAAAGAATTATTGGGAAAAAAAACATGATCAGAGCAAACAAAATCAGTGCTGCTAATATTTTAATTCAAATTGGATATTGTTATTATTATTAAAACCCACAAAACGTGGCAAATCAGCTCTTGAGTGTAATTTTATAGACATTGGCCCTCATGCACGAACATGCTCGTATTTTTATCCTAAATTTCTCCTACTTTTGTTCGTACGAAGCGTTCGTACGAACATGCCACGTCAGATTCAACAAACTCTTCTATCCACAGGAAAAGTGTGTAAACGAGCTGCGTAAATTTAATGAATCCCACCTGTTCTATCCACCTGCGCGTGCTCGCGGAGAGGTCATTTACATAATTCCCACCCCTCAAAACACCATATAAGGCCACGTTTCCTGCCTTTTGACAGCAGGAAGTGTCCATTCATTCAAAATCAAGAAGTAAAAAGAACTTCACGCGTTCGGAGATTGAAGTTCTGCTCTCAGTCGCGCTGTGGCGCACCGCTACCCCCCCGCAAGTGTCGGATGGTCAAATATTTTTAATTTTAGTGTAAACAACTGTGTTACATTATAGTTTCACTTATTCAGAAGAGCGCACCGCTACCCCCCACCCCCCCGCAAGTGTCGGATGTGTTTTTGAACAGAAGCATTTTAAAATGTCTCGAAACTACAGTTAACTTCATATTAATATTGTAGTGCATATGTTGTGTCTCCCGTGGGTCGTACAGTATCAGAAATCAAGAATAAATGGTTTGATCTGAAAATGGCTTCAAAGAAACGTCTCGCCGCAGCACGGACAGGAGGTGGTCAAGGAATAGTCTGCGTTACCGAGATGGATGGACAATAAATGCCATGCTGCGCAAGACGCGTGCCAACATGTTTTGCAGCACAAATGAGTCATGCGCGCTCCTCCTGGTCATCGCGCAACCACATTCTGCAGGTTATATTTCGAATCAGATATAATAATCTATTGCTCCGATGGTGTTTGGCACAGCAGTCCAGCAATAGCATGAAAATCAGTCTTAATTCGTACTTGTTCTGCGGCGGTGTATGGGAATTTTATGTACCTGGGTGTTAATATGAGGAGGGCTTTGATGACCAAGGGGAGCGCACGACTCACTGAAGCCTGCGCGACACACCAGACAAATTAAACTTAAAATTATAATTCTAATTCAAACAGAATAACCTATTGTCAAGAATAATTATGGTGCGTGATTTTTTTAAACCCAAAATATTTTCTAAATAACGAAATATGAAGTTATTAGTGGGGAAATTCCGTCTGGATGACAGCAGACTGACGCTCCTAAAATATACGACAGGTCCGGACCACTCGTAAATTTTGTTCGTATCTGAAAAAAATCTTAGGATACGAAAACATTGTTGAATGCCACAAATGATCCTAAATCACTCGTACGCACAGTTTAAGAACAAATCTGTGCGTACGAATGGTTCGTGCATGAGGGCCATTGTCTCTAAAATATACAGTATACATATGCATTTTACTGCATATATATAATATTTTTCACACGAGTGTTTGGCTTTTACAGACGCAGTGAAACTCATTCCCACAGCTGTGCTATGAAAATCCACAATCTATGACAGAAAAATCAATCAGTTGTGGACTTCTTGAAACAGCTGGATGCGTGTTGGGAATGTTTTCCACGTTTAGTATCTCAGATTAGTACCTCAGCATAACATGATAGGCTCAGTTTTTTATGAAAAGTTTAAAAAATATATAAATTTGCCCTAAAAGAGATGTTTTTTTTTAAATCTCGACTTGCTGAGTCAGATCGGTGGAATGGTGGAAAAGGACATTTCTGGCTTGTGTCTCTGAAAAGTACGGAAGAGTATTGCTGTCATCCATGAAACAATTTTTTTTGAGCTTATGTAGTAATAACGTGATGCATATGTAGTAATAACGTGATAATATGTAGTAGTAACGTGATACGTATGTAGTAATAATGTGATATTATGTAGTAGTAACGTGATATTATGTAGTAAAAATGTGATAATATGTAGTAATAACGTGATAATATATAGTAATAACGTGATACGTATGTAGTAATAACGTGACAATATGTAGTAAAAACGTGATACGTATGTAGTAATAACGTGATATTATGTAGTAATAATGTGATAATATGTAGTAATAACATGATAATATGTACATATTTTACTACATAATATCACGTTATTACTACATACGTATCACGTTATTACTCCATATTATCACGTTATTACTACATAATATCACGTTATTACTACATACGTATCACGTTTTTACTACATATTATCACATTATTACTACATATTATCATGTTATTACTACATAATATCACGTTATTACTACATACATATCACATTTTTACTACATATTATCACGTTATTACTACATACGTATGACGTTATTACTACATATTATCACGTTATTACTACATACTATCACGTTATTACTACATACGTATCACGTTATTACTACATATTATCACGTTTTTACTGCATAATATCACGTTATTACTACATATTATCACGTTACTACTACATACGTATCACATTATTACTACATAATATCACGTTATTACTACATACGTATCACGTTATTTCTACATATTATCATGTTTTTACAACATAATATCACGTTATTACTACATACGTATCACGTTATTACGACATACGTATCACGTTATTTCTACATCTTATCACGTTTTTACTACATATCACATTATTACTACATACGTATCACGTTATTACTACATGCGTATCACGTTATTT
>JBBPBX010036600.1:20809-31396 GCA_038048925.1 Garcialebias charrua | reverse complement strand
TAATGAGGCCTTAAAAAACATTTAGTGGGTGGCTAGCTTAAAAGCTAATAAGGGTGTTTATGTTGAACAGACTTTTTTGTAACAGTTTTTCTTCAGTTTGTTTGACATTAAACTTTACCTTTACAGTAGTCCCTCATTTATCATGGGGTTTAGGTTTCACTCCCAATCTCCCTCCTACTGTGTAAATAAACCTTTAAAATGTAAATACTGTAATATTTTAAATCAACAATCCATGCAGCATGGATTGTTGATTTAAAATATTACAGTATTTAAATTTAAATTTGAGAGAAGTGCAGCAGGACATCAAAGGGTTAACACTTCACATAGCTTTGCAGCACGAAGCAGAAATGTACTTCTTGATCAATTACATTGTAATAACTGAACATAGAAGTTCAAAAATGATTGAAAATAACTTTTTTTTCTTCTTCTTTCGGCTTTTCCCTGCGTTAGGGGTCACCACAGCGATCTAGTCGCACGAAGATTTGGCAGTTTTTTGGGTTTTTTTTACGCCGGATGCCCTTCCTGACACAACCACAGACCACCGAGCAACCACAGCCCTCTGTGTGGAGTAGAGAGCTGATATCTAGGGTTCCCGGGGGAGCAGATGGTGTGGGTTAAGGGCCTTGCTCAAGGGCCCAGAGTGGGGCAGATGAGGGTGGAGACAGGTGTGACCGCTTCACTTATCCCACCCACATCTTTGATGTTGTCGGTACCGGGGCTTGAACCGGCGATCTTCCGATCACAAGCGCACCTTCTTAACCTCTGCGCCACCACTCCCACTATTGAAAATAACTTTTAATTAACTAATAATTACCACATCCTGGTTTATCAACATACAAAGAAGACGGCCGCGGCTAATTTGGGCCTCATCAGGCTGCTGCCTATGTGAAGGCTTGGTTTGTGCCTTGTGGACTCAAAATCAGCTGATTTACGAGCTAAACCATAAGATGGATGTCTAAAAAAGTTAAGTCTGGTCCTCTGGACATTCAAAAAATAATAATAATAATTTGAAACTTTTCGTCTTTCATCCGAAATACTTCTTCAGTCTGAGGTGGAGTATTCAGCTCAGTCTTATAAATAGCACCTTCTTATAGTGGATCAACCGCAACAACAAAATTAATGAGTTTGAAGCAGAACAACTCAGAATCAAAGCTTCAGCTTGCCCCAGCAACACCAAACCACCACCTTCCAACATCAGTAGAGAGGAGAGGGATGCACTCACCACTCTTAGCAAGGACAAAAACATCATAATTCTCCCAGCAGACAAAGGAAGGTGCACAGTGATTTTGAACCAGAAAGACTATCATGAGAAAGTTATGTCACTCCTTAGTGACTTAACCACTTATGAACTGCTGAAAAGAGATCCAGGAAGTGGTTACAAGAAGAAGTTGATAGATTGCCTGAAAATTTTGAAGCAGGACAAGGCTATTGACAATATTCTGTACCACAGACTGTACCTAGGGGAGGCCACACCAAGTCTGTATGGTTTACCCAAAATCCACAAACAAGGTGTACCTTTAAGACCAATTGTTAGCATGATTAACTCGGTCACTTACAATGTTTCCAAATATCTGGAATCTGTACTAATTCCTTTTGTTGGCAGCTCAGAACACCAAGATGGTCTAGTGGCAGGGCTTTTGACTACGGATCCGAAGGTCGCGGGTTCGCGCCCCGCCCACTACCCAGCTTGGGGTGTCTATGAGTGCACACCTATTTCTCCAGCTCCCCGGGCGCTTTCAGGCTGCTCACTGCACCACCTGGTAGGTGGTTGGGTTAAATGCAAAGACGAATTTCGTCTGTGTATGGGAACATATGCAGATGATAGGAATAGACATTATTATTATTATTATTATGGACTTTGTGGATAAGGTGAGGGATGTCATCATGGAGACTGATGAAACAATGGTCTCTTTTCATGTCACATCACTCTTTACGTGCATTCCTCTTGATGAGGCAGTAGAGGTGGTCTGTTTAAAGGCCCCAGTATAGCTCTGCGTTGGGCCGAACGCCGCTCGACGCCGTTTGAACGCAGCGGCACAAGCCTTTGAACGCGGGCGCAAACGCGCCAAGCTCAAATTTTATGACCGCGTACGCAAGCGCGTTGTCTCACAATAAACTGCCCGGCGCCGGACTGTTTTGTATGTGACACAAATATATTAAATTCCCCTTCTTCATCCCTGATCTGGACTTTTCTTTTGTTTTTTTGCCAAAAGTCAAGTGATCGCTTCCTCCTCCGCTGACTCCATGACTGAAATGATGAGAAATGAATGAATTTGTCACAGCGAAATCAACTCGGGTCCAGCGTGGCTGCGCGAGGTTCTGCAGATTTCCTGGTGTGCTGGACCAGCGCTCCCTGTTTTTATTTTATTTTTTAGAACTTTTTAATAACATATAAACACAGAACACCGCAGCGGCTGCAGCCAGAGCCAGCTGCCAGCTCGTGCCTTTTTCCCCCCACCCGACCTGTCAATCAATTCAGTAGGCATGTCAGCAAATGACCAATCAGCTACCTCAATTTGTCCCGTAGGTAAACGCTCTGCCCTGCTGCTGGCAGCCTGCTGCTCAAATGACGTCAAGTATTTGGAACGAAAACGTGAGCATTAACGCGAGAACGAATGCAGAGCTATACTGTGAACTGCCTACGCACAGAATGCGCGCGTCGAGCGGTGTTCTGCAAAATGCAGAACTACAGTATACTGGAGCCTTAAGGTTAAAATCAGACACCACTCTGAGCAGCGGGACCACACAGTCCACAGAACAACTGTGTCAACTCTTGAAACTGTGCCTGCAGTCAACCTACTTCACTTATGTGGACCAATATTATGAAACATGGGTGTGCTATGGGGTCTCCAGTTTCTCCTACTGTTGCCAACCTGTACATGGAGGTAGAAAACAGAGCTTTGATGTCATTTTCAGGGACACCACCAAGTCATTGGTTCAGGTATGTTGATTACACCTGGGTTAAAATTAAATTCAGGAGTCAGGAGCCATCCTTACATCAGGAAGTCCAACATTTCACTGATCACATCAACTCCGTGGATAAATATATCAATTTCACATGAGAAAATGTAAAAAAAAAAATGGCAGGCTGGCTTTCTTGGACTGTGAGGTCTCAGTTTCTGATGAAGTAACGATACACAGCTTTACATCAGGACAGGAGCATCCTCATCTTCCACCTTGTCATCTCCATCTTCACTCACTGCCCTCTCTGCCTGCCTGGAGGCAATTAGGGCATGGATGAATCAGAACTTTCTTCAATTAAACTGCTCCAAGACTGAGGCCATACTGATTGGCACCCCTCACCAGGTACAAACATCTCCTATAACAAGACTTTCCTTTTCTGGACAAGACATCCCCCTCTCCACCTCTGTTACTAATCTTGGAATAAAAATGGACTCCAATCTTACATTTGAAAATCACATTAAGCATCTACAAACAACTGCCATGTTGTTAATGAATCATATATTCTCAAGGTTTGGACTTCCCCTTCGGGTGAACTCAGACCAAGGTACACACTTCACAGGTGAAGTGATGAAAGAACTGTGGAAGACGCTAGGCGTCAAGGCCAACTTTCATGTCGGCTACCACCCACAGGCTTCAGGCCAAGTCGAGAGAGCGAACAGAACTGTGGTGAGTATTTTGAAGAAATACGTGGCCGCAAATCACAAGGACTGGGATGTGAAACTCCCTCTGGTCCTCATGGCCATAAGAGCCACTCCACACACATCAACTGGCATCTCTCCCTTCGAGATGATGACCGGTCGACAAATGACTCTCCCTCTACACCTGTTGTACCAACCAGGTGACGCCGTCATGGCGACAGCCTACACTACACAACAATACATGAAAGATTTGAATGTACACCTCAGAAACACTTTTGCTTTCGCCCAGAAAAACCTGGAAAGGTCCGCTGAAGGACGCAAGGCGTACTATGACCAGAAGGCCTCTCACAATGAACTCCAAGTGGGAGACAGAGTCTGGTACTATACGTTCGCCCCAACAACCGGGAAAGGAGAGTCCGGGACCGGAACTCTCGCCCGCAAACTAATGCCCAGGTGGACTGGACCTCATCTGATAACAGACAAAGTGTCCTCAGTCGTCTACGAGATCAAAATCAGCAAAGGCCGTAAAGAGCCAATTGCTAAATGGGTACATCGAAATCAGATCAAACCTTACAAGGCGTTCAATGACTCCACAAAAGACAAAGATCTCACCAACTCACCGACTTCATGGGATAATAAGGTCGTACAAACACAAGTTAGTAAATAAACTAATCAGGTTTAAACTACCATATTTCCCACCCTATAAGTCGCATTGTCCAACTTGAACTTAGAAACGCTAAGTCTAAAACCCACAACAAAAAACTAACCTTAACAACCGTTTAAATCCACGAGATTTGATTTGACCTCGGTCATAAAGTTGAGACCTGTTTTGCTTGTGTGTTGCACTTTGGAATCTGACGACAAGAGTGGGTCGAAGCAGTGAAACGTTGTTTCCTTGTTGTTTAGTCATTACTGTTGTCATTAGTTGAGATACTGTTTGGTTCTGAACACTCCCAGCCAAAAAGGTTTTATATTAACATTGGTTAATGAATGATATGGATTTAACTATGCCAACATGCAGTTCATTTTGTTAAATCGCAATCGTTGAAGAGTCAATGTAGTTTAAAGCTACCCAAGGTACCATAAACTACACTGGTCTCACAATTTCTAAATTGAACCGATTCGATCGTTTCTATTCTAGATTATCTATTCATTTTGATGAGTCTCGCCATAGACTTAAAATTTATTAGGAACACCAAATCCTACGTCGTTCGTCTAAAAGACAACAGACATTTAGATCAAACTATATTTCATTTTTCTACTTTAGTTTAACCTAAACTAATTAGTGAATGGAGGAATAGTTTGGAATTAGAGGCCTTCGTTACAGAAGCCCTCCAAAATTCTATAGGTATAGATCCCTATATCTAATTTACAGAATTGATCCACCCCTTAATTGGTAAGTGTAGCTGTTCTAAACCATGATAGCTTACATACCAGGTGCATATAGGTAAGGCTTAATGTAAAATCCCAATCATATGCCCACCTTAAAAACCACATAATTGCATGACACATAGAACCAGAGTGGCACTGACTGGAAACCAACCAGCCAACAACCTTCGATGTGGGGACCTGCAGCTCCAACGCTTGGTTTTCAACCTTCGTCCAAGGGCCTCCTCCTCTGCGTCAATCGAGGGATCCCCTCTACATGCTGATCAATCAACAAAACTAATCGTTGTGGATTTACTGCTGTGGAATTACCGCTGTGGATTATAAGACTTTGTTTTCCAGGAGTTAACAGACTTTGTTTTCCAAAGGAGTAAAAGCTTTTCGCAATGGGATTACCTCTGAACAGTATGAAATTTCCAAAAACTTTATGGGATTATAATTTTTGATTTTTCTTTTCCACTTGCTGGATTACTTCAAGATCAAAGACAGTTCAAGGTTTCCTTTCGTGTTGGACCCCATCCCCAAGGACTGGCGATGGCTTCCAAAAGGGGGGAGATGTAATGGACCTACCCAGGGTCAAACTAGGGTTTTCGAACTGTCCAGTGATGACCTTTACTGACCACTCAGTAAAGCAAGACATTTACTACAAAATCATTCATTTAGCTATAATCTGATAAATATAGTCACCAAAAGAGACTATTTCTATCTTTGATTTTATTCTAATGTGATCAAAAGAATAACTTTTGTCATTTTCATGATGTGTGCTTTTAAGCTGTGTCATTCTGTAAGAGTTAAACTGTGTTCACTGCTGTGTTTAAAGGTGAAGCCTTCGGGTCACAGAGACCGGACGGTTTTGTTTAGAAACTCAGAGACAGTCTCATGAGCAGGGCTCCAGCTTTATCTATCTTTTTCCTAAACATTTCTCTCTGCTGCTGCTTGTAACCTTGGGTTTGATAAGACAAATGAACTCCTCGACTGGTCCTTCCTTAAGTACTAGTCTAAGCTTTTGCTAAAGGCTTCAGAGTTGCTGGGAACTTGCAAGAGATGTGAACTTTCCCAAGAGCTGGACACGTGTGGTCAAGAGCTAACGACCGGCGTCTTCAGCTAAGGACTGATAACAGGCTGTTATGAGTCTACTTCGAACAAGCGTAAGATCAAGAACTTTGTCTATTCCTTCCTGGAATAAGTTTATCTTGAAGTCAGAGGCCTGAAGCTGACATATTCTCTGATGACCAAGCAAAACCAGGAGACGTTGGAGACGTAAACCAGAACCTTGCTTGAAGGTATCGTACTGGTCCCCACAAGGATCCGTGCATCTGAAAGGCTACAAGGTCACCTCTTACCGGGCGGTCGTCAAAAGGTAAAGAGCTGTTTACAAAACGTACCTGGATTTTAGCAGAAGTCGGAGGAGAAGTGTCACTCTGGTATCATGCTCATGATAATTTCTTCTTAAATCTTTCCTCCTATTTCTTTCCCCTCTCAATCTAAGCTGGAAACTATTTTTTAAGTTAAAGAGCCCACAGACTAAATATGTTTAACATCTAGTATTTATGTCTGTTGTGTTAAATTTAAGTGTGCTGACGTATTTGAATTGAAAGAAAGTGAAATCATGTCAATCAAGTGTAATGGTGTTAATTTAGTTGATTTATTTTAAATAAATGATAGTGTCTCTTTGACATATCAAACTAAGTTAACGTCTTTGTCACTTAATGGCTCTGTTTATTTATCCATCATAAAGATCACAGAGATATTGGGTAAACTGAAAAAGAACAGAATCCGTGAATTTACTATTCAATCTGAATAAGTGAATTAATTAAGGTAAAGAGGTCAGTATTAATATTGACCTCCTCATAACCCCTTACATTTTGTTAATGTTTATTGTGTGTAATGTTGTTGTATTTCTCTCTCGGAAATTGCTTAAATTATGTCCAGCTTTCCAGGATCAACCATCTCGACATCTGATAAACCAGAAGAGCCATGCCCATCAACTAGTCAGGTTACCAAGGTAAAGTTCTGGCATAAAAATCGCAATTAAAACTTGCTAAATAGTTTTTAAAAAAACTCAATTGTGGTTGTGAATTATATAATTTTTATTTCTGTTTTTTTAGAATTCTCAAACCACACAAACAAGGTACAACTCAAGATCTGTCAGAGTACAAGTTTGTTTAAGAAAGGGCACAAAGAAAAAAGGTATTTGGGAAAATAATGTTTTTTGTTTGTTTGTTGTTTTCCTTTGACAGGCTATGTGGAAGCTGTTAGGAAGGAGGCAATTGCTCTCTGTGCAAGTGAATCAGAGGACCAGCCTGGAGAATAAGTTGACGTGCCACCTCCAATTTGCAGCACTTTCCAGCATCCAGATATTTACACAGCAGTTGGCGAGAGACGTTCCAGATACTTACAGTATTTATGTTTACCGGTAGTTAATAAATATGTATGTTGATTTTTAGATAAATATTTGTGTATGTGTATTTCTTGTACAGGTACACCTGGAAAAATGAAGATGTTTTAGATGATTTTGTAGAGATTCATACATTTCTGATATTTTTTTTTATTATTAATAAGTTTAAAATAGAAAAAAACAATGTCAAACAAAGATTATTTTGGTGTCATTGCATTTTATAAAATGAGTAAATTGTCAATGTACCATTTATTTAACATCTTGAAAATAATTTTTAATATATTTGTTTAAACTTTTTATCATCAATAACCAAAAAATTACATAATATTTAATTTTTTATGTTATAAAGATATATTTATATGATCAAAAAAGGCGTTCAATACAGAAACAACTGGACTTTATTTGTAACAGAAAACGTTTTGCTCTCTATCCAAAGGACTTTCTCAATTCAATTGGATAGAGGGTGAAACGTTTTCTGTAACAAATAAAGTCCAGTTGTTTCTGTATTGAACGCCTTTTTTGATTTTATCATGTCCTGGACAACTGAGAATCTCCACCAGCATATATTTATATAATTTTGTGATATATCAGATCTTTGCTTTATTTACAGTGGAGAAATATTTAGAAAACAATACCAATGTTTTGTGTTTTCATTGAATTAAAAATATTTTTATGATAAAACTAGGCAGTAAGTAAATAACTAAGCAGTAATCATTAAATGCACTTATGTAATTTAGACAGAATTTCAGTGAAAATTCATTTTTTTATGTGATGATTCATATATAAACTCTTAAGATATAGTGAACATTCAGTGTATTTACACATGCACATTAAATCTGTGGAAATAAGAATGATGTTTTTCATGTTAAAATAAACTTTAAAAAAATACAGATACTTCAAAGAAACTCATATTTTTTAACTATAATTAATGTTGAATAATTATTAGATACACTAATTAAAAAATTAACAATCAGTGCTCTGTAAACGAGATACATCGGGTTCCATCACTTGTTCAGCCTCAAATCCTTCCTCCTCTGAAATTGTGGGTTCAGACTCTCTTCCCGAAAGGTAAGGTTCATATAAATACGGTTGAATACCTAAATTAAAACCTGCTGTTTTTGTTCATCACCCGAACTAACTTCCCCTTCGAAAACTAAAGACAAATCGCTTAGATCAACACTAGAATTGCTACATTCGTCTGATTCGACATGCTCCGCCATTATTATTTACATGCGCGTTGGAGCAGAGACACCTCATGTTACATCACAGACGACGTTTGCGGAAGTTCCCGGATTTCCAGTGACGTTTCACAGCGCCAGATTTAAAATAACTTTAAATGAAATTTTAAAATATTTATATGTTTGTTTGCAAAAACGAACATAGCTGAATGATATAAGATATATATGTTGTGACATAATGCAAATTTCCAACATGATGTCAGTGCAGCTTTTAAAACATCATTGTTTTGTTTAGGTTGGCTGCAGTCTGCTAAAAGCACCAGCAGGCTGCTGCAGCACTTTTTTTTTACTCAGCTTGTCAAATCGCTTAGATCAACACTAGAATTGCTACATTCGTCTGATTCGACATGCTCCGCCATTATTATTTACATGCGCGTTGGAGCAGAGACACCTCATGTTACATCACAGACGACGTTTGCGGAAGTTCCCGGATTTCCAGTGACGTTTCACAGCGCCAGATTTAAAATAACTTTAAATGAAATTTTAAAATATTTATGTTTGTTTGCAAAAACGAACATAGCTGAATGATATAAGATATATATGTTGTGACAGATAATGCAAATTTCCAACATGATGTCAGTGCAGCTTTTAAAACATCATTGTTTTGTTTAGGTTGGCTGCAGTCTGCTAAAAGCACCAGCAGGCTGCTGCAGCACTTTTTTTTTTTACTCAGCTTGTCCTAATCAGGCTTGATTAGGCAGAGCTGCTACCAAACTGCAGATCCTACCTATAAAACTTTAGGCTTTGGTTTTAAGAGTGTGGAGGTTTGAGATTGCCAGCTGAGGTTGGTGGACGTAAGCAAGGGCTTGTTGGAACAACTTGAGATCCTTTTGAAGGTAAATCAAGTTTGATTAAGGTAGCTGTAGTGCTGCATGTGTGTGTATGTTCAGGAGTGTCCTCCACCCACCCTGACCACCGTGTGTTGAGCTCCAGTGTGGAGTTTGTGTTGAGCTAAGGCTCTTAAAATTCTGGTGCTGACTCACAGCACGTGTGGAGCCAGGATTGCTCATGTGGCAGTTCTGGTGCTAACTAGAGCTGTGTTTGTAGGTAAGCTGGTAAGCTCATGAGGACTCTGGTTTAACCCAGAGTGTGTGGGTGTGAGCACTGTTAGTGCTTAGTTGACCTCTAGTTTAACCGAGAGGAGAGGACTTGAGCTCTGAGGCTCTAGTGGGGTTTAGTTTGAAGCTTATAGAGCTGTTTTTTTGTGTCAGGACAGCTGAGGTTAACAGTGAGAGATTGTTACCTTTTTTCCTTTTTCATTAATTTGTACTTTGATGACCGGGTGAGTGTTGGTAGTCCTGTAATCGCTTTTTGTTTGTATAGAGGGACTTTTTTGTGAGGTAGATCGTCGTCTGAGGGAATTTGACGGCCCTGTACAGGGTTGGGTTTGCTTGGGCGGCGTTATTTTCATTTTGGCCAGATTCACCGTTCCACCTTTCTGTTGAACTTTTTTATTATTATTTAGTTTCCTTTTGGATGCTGAACCAGAAGAGGATGCTCCAGACCTGGTGGGAGAAGCCTGAGGGGACCTTGCCAGCCTAGAGTAGCTTAATTTTAGTTCAATAAAAATTTTGTTTAAATTCTTTTCTGTGTCTAGTGTCCACTTAATATCTTTTGGTCCTACGGGTCGTAACACAATGGATAACTTCATAAAGAACAACTTCATAAAGTACAATTGGCTTCTGGGCCGAAACATAAAGAACTTCTTGAGTATTTGCGGTAAAATACAGTTTTTAAGTGGGTTTATGGTCCCACTTTGCTTGTGTTGTTAATAACCAATTTGTTTGTGATGTTAAATAATCAAACAGAAGTCTAATCATCGTTTGTATGCTCATGAAGCATTCACACTATTGTCATCCATTTTTCTTCTGTACATTTTTCAGCATCTTTCTCGTTCCACAATTTTTGTACTATTTCAACAAATCATAAATTAAACCGCAGGAGAAGGGTGCTATTTTTTGGT
>JBBPBX010036600.1:0-20587 GCA_038048925.1 Garcialebias charrua | reverse complement strand
GCTTAATGTAATTCCGTTTTTTTTTTTCAAATGTAATTCCATTTTTTTTTTCAAATGTAATTTTGTTTTTTCAAATGTAATTTCATTTTTTCAAATGTTGTTTTCGTTGTTTTTCCAAATGTAATTCCATTTTTTTTTTTAATGTTGTTAATTTACACCTTGGGGCCACCGTAATTTCCACCAGGTCTCTGCTCTTCAATGGAAGCCTCAACTGAGGATAAGAGAGCAAAACATTTGCCGTTGAAACAGTTTGTCTTAATCATCTCACATCAGCCTACATAGTTAATTAATTATTTGGTTGAGTGATTTTACCTCATGTAAAATTATTTTATTTTTAAATCCACAAGGGGAAACAAGAAGTTGAAGGAGCTTTTTTGTTTAAAAAAAAGATGGTTGGTGTTTTTTTTAACTTGACAATAACGTTTGTTGCTTCTCAAACTGACCGTTAAGACTTTTTATATTTAAAGAAATATTTAAAGAAAAATTCTGATGTATTTGAGGTGTGAATGCATCATGAAATGATGGAGCTGCTGTTTACAACATTTTAAACACATTTTAACCAAAACAAAAGTGAACTGAGGCATTGTAACATCTTCCAGCTGTGAACTGTAACGAGAACGGGAGTCTTTCATTGTATTTTCCAGGATTTCTTTTATTTTCCTAAAACAGAAATGGTTGAGGTATGCATGTGCACAAATTACATTACTGATTTTTTTTTTTGTGGCATTATGTCTTTTATTTTGTGTTTTTCTTGTGAAATTACAGAAAACCTTTGGCGTTTCATTTCAAATTTAACTCTAGATTCCGTATGAAAACTGATTTCCCTCCAGGTTTTTTTCCCTTTGACACCAACGTCTCATTGAATTAATAAAATCTGACATTTGGTGAACAACTTGTGCAACATTAATGATTCAGCCACAATAAATCAACAGTACAGTACATCACTTTCATGAAAGTGAAAATAATAAATCAAAATTGAACTTCAGAAATAAATTTAATTTTCCAACTTCTTTATTCCTTTGTCCAGCTTTGAGTTATTCTTGAGGCTCTGTCATATGGAGGTTTAAATCCCTGTTTTTTTGTTGTTTGTGTTTGTGTGTGTGCGTATGTGCATTAATCTTAATGTTTGTTTTTGTTGATTTGTGTGCATGTCTGAGTTAGGGACTAGACAGTTGAACTTAATTGCCTCTTGGTGATCTTAAAAAAACCTATCTGGAACTGAACTCATTTATTCAGCTGTTTTTCTGTAATTTTGACTGCAAATATAAGCTGTTTCTAAGTGAAAAGTACGACTTTGTATTGTTTTGTTGATGTATTACATTACCTATTTGAAATCAAGTTGAAGTTTGTCCAAAGCATCATATGAGGCTTGATATAAATTAATCAGAAGGATATAAAATTGTTAATCAGAGTCGAATAATCTTTATTGTCATTTACACCGCATGTGGTACATGTGATGAAACGAGATTATGTACACAGGGTCCCAGTTACATCCAACAATAAAATGTAAGAGAAAAACAGTAATAACATCTAAGATATGAACTAAGAAAAACATCAACTAAAAATACACTAAGCACTAATATCATAGAAAACATTACTCCAAACAGCAGCACGAACATGAGTCTGTATGAGCAGATGGGCACGAATGAACACAGCAACATGAAACAGATCAGCAGCAACATGAAACAGATCAGCAGCAACATGAAACAGATCAGCAGCAACATGATGTGATATTTCACAGTGATTATTCTGGTTATTTATTCATGAGTCTAACAGCCTCAGGGTAGAAGCTGTTCCTCAGTCTAGTGGTTCTACACTTGATGCTCCTCAACCTCCTTCCTGAGGGGAGTGGGGCAAAAAGTGTGTGTGCTGGGTGAGTGGGGTCTTTCATGATGCAGGTGGCTCTCTTCCTGCATCTGGAGGTGTAGATGTCTGTGATGGTGGGGAGACTGACTCCAACATCTTCTGTGCAGCCTTCACCACTCTCTGCAGAGCTTTTCTTTCTGCAGCTGTGCAGCCTCCATGCCACACGTTGATGCTGGAGCACAGGATGCTCTCCACTGCACACCTGTAGAAGGAGGTGAGGACTGAGCTTCTCAGACCAGCTCGTCTCAGCCGTCTGAGGAAGTAGAGTCTCTGATGAACCTTTCTTGATCAGGCTGGTGGTGTTGTTGCTCCAGCTGAGGTTTTCATTCATGTGTACATACTTGTAGCTGGAGACCACTTCCACCACAGAACCTCTTATGTTCAGTGGGGTGTGGGTGTGTTTGTTCCTTCTCAAGTCCACAATCATCTCCTTTATCTTCTTCACATTTATGTGAAGGTTATTCTCTTTGCACCAGCTCTCCAGGTGTTTCACCTCCTAATAGCACGTTAATAAAAAAACTAAAAGGTTTGTTATAAATACTGTTAAAATTTAAACCACCAAAACATTTGTGTAGTTCTTTTTATTTTTATTTTTTATTGTTGTCCACCCCATAGATATAGAACACCCCCCACCCCCCAACACATTTTATTTTAGACACATTATAAAGACGAAATTTTATTTTTGTCGCCCTCTAGTGACCGCAGAGGAAACCTTCAAAATAAAAATGATACTTGACTTTCAGATCATTTATCTGTAAGACAATAAAGGTCAATTCCGCTTTGAAGTGTTATTCAGATTGAAGTGTTATTATCTACGCTAAAATTATATAATTCGCAATCTTGTAATAAGTTGACGCTCTTCACTTTTCCTTTTAATTTGATAAGTCGGGAGATCTGCAGACGCTTCCGGTGCGCGGTCAAAAACAACGGAAGTACCCCGGAAGTGCGTGGTGTCACACAGTTTACAGTCCGGGGCAGCCAGCCTGGCTGTCAGTGTCGCTTCCCGCTGCTCGGATCGGAGATGCTGCTCGCTGCTGCAGGGATGGAGTTCAAAGACAAACACGGCAAAGTGTCGGACAGAGTTTGAGACAAAGGGAAGAGGACTCGGCGGAAGTTCTTTAAGTGAACTGACCGCCCGGCGGGTTATTTGTTGATTATTTAAGACGAGAAGAAACCGAAATAAACTCGGATTGAAGATGAAGCTGCTGAAGCCGAGCTGGGTGAGCCACAACGGTAAGCTCGTGCAGGAATCTGTTGGACCAAGTTGGGCTTTTGTTGTCAGAGAGGGGGGCGACTTAAAGAGGCATGATGGTGCTCGACACTTGTTTGTTACCTAAAACTCTCACATGTTGCAAACTATTTTTTAAATAACAGAACAACAAGATCCGATGTTTTTTTCCCCCTAATATAATTAATTATCCCCCTGTGCTCCAGTGTACAGTATGTTTACATTTGCTAACACGCAGCTAGCTACAGTAGTTAGCCCTCAGGCTAGCTCGGATGCTCCGACTTTAGCTAACTTAAGTGACCCGTGTCCGAGATGCTACCTGAAACTTGACATCGTGTTTAAAATATTTGACGCCCCGAGCGACATTTTAGCTGAAACTTTGCGTGTCGAGGACAATTAGACAAGAATTTAAAATGTGTCAGTTGGTGAGACCTCCATTCCAACAAGCTGCTGCTGTCACTTCGGAAAGTTAACCGTCGAGGCAAACGGCCTGAGTGTGTCTGCGGTGGCCCACCGTGGTAATTATAGGTTTATTAGAGAACAGATCAGATTTCAGTGTTCGTGAAGGATCCTGCTAAGTTTAACAAAAATGCATTGACGTTTACGATTAGTTCAGAACCTACAACCCGCAGAAATGTTACATAAACAACCACAGCAACGAAAAAGTTAGGATAAAAATGGGATGTGATCATAAACCCAAATGGGGAACACAGTAAAGGTGTCAAATGTGCAAACTAATAAATTGTGTAGTTTCATGAAGAAGAAAAAAGTAAAATTAATTTGGAATTTTGTCAAAGTAATAATAATAATAATGAATTTAATTTGTAACGCACTTTTCATTAACAAAAATCTCAAAGTGCTACAAAGTGCAACTAAAATCAAGTTAACTTTATTGTCAAAACTGCAACATGTACAGGACATACCGGTACACAGGATTGAAATTGCATTTCTCTCAGACCCACGGTGCAACAATAACCATTTAAACATTAAAACATTTAATAAACATAAGCATAAAATGAAATAATCAAAGTGTAATACTGTCCTGAGTTTTTGCATAGTAGTATAAAGTATATCTCTAAAATAAAATGAAGGTTCTGACATTAACATTTGTAACAAAGCAGCATATGAAGTTTATGTACACAGTATATGTATGAGGTATTTGATATTGGTATAGAGGTAAAGTGACATATGCCATTTGGCTAGTAAAAATAATATATATATCAGCAGTAGTGTAAATGTAAACAGTAGTATGACTATAGGCAGTAATGTAATACAAACATTGGTGCATATGAGAAGTAGTGCAAATTGAATGAGCACATGTCCGTGTGTTGAGTGTATAAACCGCTTTATGGCAACACATTTCAAAAAAAGTTGTTCGGGATCCACGATTCCCTTTGTGAAGCCCCCAGTCTTCTTTCAACCACAGTCTGCACAGACCTCTGTGAGCTGAGGAGACCAGCGGCTGCAGTTTTTTGAGGGGAGTGACCCATTCTTGTCTGATGGAGGATTCTTGCTGTTCAACAATCCTGGGTTTTCTTTGTCGCACGCATGGGGACATGTAAATCCCGTATGTTCTGTTCTGCAGTGATGGGGTCTGTTCAGATGTGTAAACTGCCCAATACCAGAGGCACTAATGTACCCCAATACCAGGGGTCTGCAACCTGTGGCTCTGAAGCCACATGCGGCTCTTGGGTCCCTCCGCAGCGGCTCTTTCAAGCCAAAACTACCATAAAACTGAATGTTATCGGATGTTATACCCACAACAAAAAATGACGAGTTTTAGTACTTTTCCTGTCATTTCTTTTGCAAATATGTGGATAGTACTAATACACAGAGTAAATTATACTCCCTTTAACTTTATGTGTTATTTCTGCAAAGTAGAATACTAAATTTATCCACAATAAAAAATTAATCACATACACCTGCACAGTTCATTGTTTTAGTTGGGGAAAAAAAGTCAAAAAAAATTATACAAATACGTATACTGTATTTTACGAGAATCCAGTCTTATGGACTTGTGATCTGAATATGGGCACAAGTGACCCCCTTCAACCCGAAAAAGAAGAAGCGAGTAATAATGATGGATGGATGGATGATTGGATGGATGAATGGATGGATGAATGGATGGAATCCAGTCTATTACTTTGTCTCAAATTGTAAAAATATCAATAAATGTTAACAATCACTGGATGTTTTTAGTTTCATAATTTCACGCCTACTGGCCAGAAAAGACCACTTTAACAAACTTAAAGTGGCCCATGGGCCACCAGTTGATCATGACAATTGTATCAAGTTTTGCGACTCTGGACGCGTTTAATTTAGTGAACGAAGAGGCAGAAATGGCTCTTTAGATCATAAAGGTTGCAGACCCTTGCCCTATACCATCAGAGAGGCAGGCTTTTTAAATATGCACTGATAATGAGCGGGATGGTACTCCTTGTTTTTTAGTACAGAGGATGTGGCATCAGTGGTTTCAGACCACAGAACAGTTCTCCATCTTTCTCAGTTTATTTTAATTTTAAATGAGCTTTGGTCCAGAGAAAAGTTCTTCTGTATGTGTTCACCTATAGACCCAAAAGTCCATGCTCAGTAATCCAGGTATAAAATCCAACAATGTCCAGTCAGGACATTGTTGGACGTTTTTTGTTTTTTTTTGTGATGAGACGTTTCGCCCTCCATCCAGAAGGCTTCATCAGTCTGAGGAAACGCCAAACAAAACTGATTCTCCCCCAGAAGCCTACTCCAGTTCACCCATGGCTTCTTCTTTGCATGATAGAGCTTTACCCAGCATTTGTGGATAGCCTCACAAACGGTGACGTCCAGAACAGAACTAGACCTGTTTTTAATGCAGTTACCTCTGAGGGCCCAAAGATAACAGTCGTTCAATATTTACTTTCAGCCTCGCCCTTTGAACTCAGAGATTTTTAAAAGCTTTTGATTAAATTATTAACTGTATATGATGGGATATTCAAAGACTGCCCAGTTTTCCATTGAGGAATTTTATTCTGAAATTGCTCCTTTGTTTTTAGTCCATGTTTTCACAGATTGGTGAACCTCTTACCATCTTTACTTCTGAGATTTTCTAAAATGAACTTTTTATAATTTCTTGCAAAACGCTGCTCAGGCTATTTCTTATTTGTACCACTTGATTTTACAATTATTGTTTGCACCCGTCTTAATTTTTTTTTAGATGTGTTCCTGCCATCAAATTCAAAATGTTTTTTTCCCGCAAACGTGGCTCAATTTCTTAGTTGTATCATTTGATATATTTACTTTCTTCTGTTGTGAATCAAATATGGATTTGTAGGTCATATTCAAATAAAGTCGTGTTACAAATATTACATTTTTATTTTTATGTATGCCTCTTGCGATTTTTTTATATTGAACCTTTGCACATTTGGGCTGCAAATGCTCCATGTTATCGGACATATTTTTGATTTGTCAGTATCAGTAAAAGCCCATAAAAAGGTTTTTGTTTTTAATCTGCATTTAAAGGGAAACTGTATCCATCCAGATGACCTTTTAAAATTTTTTGCAGTGGTATGATTAACTGTAATTAGCAAATGGCTAAAGGTCTTTGAAAGGTGACAAATAATTCAAAAGCCAGCTCCAGGTACAAAATGTTTTCCCTCAGCCTTACCTCTTAACTTAACACCCCGACATGCCTAACTTGAATTTTGCATCCGTGCACCTGTTCCACCCACTTGAATAGACCTAGACTGTGCACGACAGAGTGCAGCTTTGGATAAAACACAAACGTGGAATAACCATAAACAATTACTGAATTACCGGTACTTGTGAATAAACTTGTTTATATCATTATGTGTTTCTGCTACTTGTGCTGATGTTGCATTGGCATCGTATTATGTAACTTGCATATCTTATGATTATGTACAAATAGGCTTTTTTGTTTTATAGCTTTTATCTCTAATCCTTGCACCATTTTTGTTATATTTTGTGTGCAAACTTTTTTGTAAGATTTGGTAAATCATAATGATACAACTGATGAGATTCTGGAGCACAAAAATTGTTGTGGTGACGGAATGAAAAAGACGAGTGGGGAAAATCGGCTTTATATGAAATAATGTTGTAATTCTTGTAATTGAATTGTTTTTCTAAAATTGTTGCTCTGGTGCATCAAACCATAATTAAAGTTAGTTGTGTAAGTATGAATACAACTAAAATGTGCATTCAGAGATAAAAGTGTTGAATCCTTATCTGAGTGTATCTTAAAGGATTTCACTCAAGCAGATTTCTTTCTAAGAAGTTCCTAAAAGGCATGCGGGGCGTGTTCACTTCAACGCAACATGTATGTGGACCAGGAGAGAAACCTGTTTCAGCTCAGTTGCGTGCTCTGACATAACTGTGGAAAATCACTGAAGACCAAGGAATTTTCCAGAAGACCACCTAAATAAAACCTTTTTTTTCTTTTTTTTTTAAACGGAAACAAACAAGTCAGTGAGATTCTTCTGAAATCAGATATTTGACCCTTTTTTCTGTCTCGTAGTTTTTCTTTTTATAGTTCAGAGCCGTTACAAAAACACATTATTTCTGCTGGTAAATCTGCTTTGATTTATTTGACTGAAATTGACATGTTTTGACTTTTGTGTGGTGTTTCTCAGGCAAACCCATATTTTCGGTTGACATCCACCCAGATGGGACGAAATTTGCTACAGGTGGTCAAGGTAAGGCGTGCAGCAGTAACGGCTCCTGTGAGTAGGGGTTGAACGAGTACATAATTTTTCAACTCGACATTAACGTAATAAAACTCGGGTAGTTGATGACATCATAGGATCTCAAGATGCTAAATAAATAAAACCACCAAAAAAAGTAATTTATTTACAAAAAAAATACCAACAAAACATTGGGAACATATATTTATGTTCCTACCATTTATCATACTGCAAATAAGTCACAGGAAAACCAAAACTATTAGTTATTATTATTATTATTAAGCTGCAAAAGTGAAAAAAAAGTGCAGCACGTAAAAAGCGAAACTTAAAAACGGGGGCGGTAGACCAGCCCGCCCCACCGTCCACGGTACAGCACGGTGCACATTAGGTTTACGGTATTTTTAGAGAATAATATGTTTATAGTTTTTTTTTATGGGTTTATAGATTAATATTTTTTGTTTTTGAAACAAGGTCAGATGAAGCTGGTTCTGGTTCGGTTGATTGGACCCGGTTACACCATATTCTATGACCTGCAACGGTTCATGCAACACCGCCCCCTACGGTCACAATATACGGTGGTCACAGAATACATGTATGGTGCAACACCGATTTGCATGCACACCATCCGTCCACATGGAAGAATCCATTTTGTAGCTTCTACTAGTAAATTAATAAATGTTCAATACAAAAACAACTGTATTGAACGTTTTTGAATTGATCATGTCCAGGATGACTGAGAATCTTCAGCACGCTTCTACTAGCTAACCCACGCTCGGTGCGGCTCACATGACACAATGACGTAACTGTGACATAATGACGTCACTACGAATACTCTACGTGAAATAAAAAAACTCGATAGATGTCCTAGGAGTCGATGTGTGGATTACTCTAGTAGTCTGTTAAAGTACTACCTGGAAGATGCTTGTTTGTTCACCGATTTAAGATTTATTATATTGATGCCACAAAAACACTCTGGTTAGAGCAGAACATTAAGATAATTTCATAATTTTGTTTTTAGGGGAGGATTCTGGGAAGGTGATGATCTGGAACATGGCTCCGGTCCTCAGAGAAGAAGATGAGAAGAATGAAAATATCCCCAAAATGCTCTGCCAGATGGACAATCACCTCGGTAACCAGTCCCGTCTGATCCACCTTAATGATCCAGATGTTTGTTTGCTCTTTCTGGCACTCCTTATTTCTCTTATTGTAGAATAAACTATATTCTCAAAACGACAAGTGCTTCTGAGGCACGTAAAGAGAGCTGGAGAGTAGATGCAAAGATTTTTAAGCTCATAAAGAGTTGAGTGCCTGGAAAGATCCGAGGGGCTGTAAGATGGAGGAGCTCGTGATGGGATTGTTGTGAAACAGTTGTTTTTTTTCTGCAGCGCATCAACACGTTCTCATGAACAGCTTCATGTTTTTGTGAGATCTGAAGTTTCTTTAAGTTTGGATCTAAGTATTTAATTTAGTGTCAGAAGTACACAACTTGACAGACTCGAATACAGCGTGTCGCTCAAGTGACTGCATCGTTTGATTTTTATCTACCAGTAGCTGAGATTCAACAATCAAACTTGTTTTTTATGTTTGAGCTAACTATATTTTGATAAAACGTGTGTCATAATAATGGAAACAGATATAGATTATTGAAAAGATGAGTCAAAACGGTGCAACAGGCTCATCGACAAATGTACAAAATAATATAAATACAAATATAAATCAAACTGTGCAAACATTAATTTAAAATGTGAAATGTGATTTTAAATAACAATGTAAAGAAAATTAAATATACAATACTGATTTAAAATGTGATCTTAATATTTGTTGCCCCCCAGCAAAAAAAAACAAAAAACGAAACTTATAAATGGGCAGAATTTATATATCTGTCTGAGGTGACAGATTTAGTTGAAGACTTATTTATTAACCTTTATTTATTTAACCAGGCAAATCCCATTGAGATCACAGATCTCAGCCCAACATGCATGTTATTGATCTGTGGGAAGGAACCGGAGTACCCGGAGAAAACCACGCTAGCACGAGAAGAACATGCAAACTCCACGCAGAAAGACCCCAGGGCCAACCGGGGATTGAACCCAGGACCTTCTTGCTGTGAGGCAACAGTGTTAATAACCACTGAGCCGGCACGCTGTAACGCTGTAATGATCTGCGGCAGGAAAGCTGTAGCCGTCTGTTAGAAAAGCTGCTCCGCTGTTCAATCAGTGTAAATTTAAGTATTTTTATTCAAATTACAAACAATGAAGTTCACAGGCTGGAACTGACCTAAAGTGACGTCTTGTCAAATCGTGAGAGGAGCAGGTTTAGCGACTTTCTCCATCGATCAGCCTCAAGCTGGGTCTGAGGTTAACTGCTCAAAATGACACTTCTGTCTGGATTATGTAATAGAGCGAGAAATCAGAGGCTGACGACGGGAAACTTCAGATCCATGTGTGTCTTGTGTCAGGACGAGCGTGCAGGCGTTCATCAGAACTTTGTGACCTGCGTTCAGACGTCTTCAGACATTCATGAGTTAAACACGAACTGGGTCGCTGGAAGGGTGATTGATTGTTTGTTTCTGCAGCCTGTGTGAACTGCGTGCGATGGTCCAATAATGGGCTGTCCCTGGCCTCGGGGGGAGACGACAAGCTCGTCATGGTGTGGAAGAGAGCGGCGTACGTACACAAACAAACATTCCAACCTGAACACTTTGGAAAGTTTTATGTTTTAGATATTATTTACTTCTGATCACAGTACATATCTGCAACTAAAGTAAACCGTCGTCATCAGTCACCTTCTGCTATTTGCACGTTTTTTTTGTCCTGTAGGTTGATCGGTCCGAGCACCGTGTTCGGATCGAGCAACAAACTGGCCAACGTGGAGCAGTGGAGGTGTGTCACAGTCCTGAGGCACCACACCGGAGGTACGACACCATGACCTGAAATTCTTTCTCCTCAACGACTGTAATTGCATGTGTTGCTGCCTCCGGTTCAAATGAGTTCTCCTGCAGTCCTTCAGCTTTCCGCTTTTTTTTTTCTTTTTTTTTCTTCTCACAGATGTGATGGATGTGGCGTGGTCTCCTCATGACGTGTGGCTGGCCTCCTGCAGCGTGGACAACACCATCGTCATCTGGAACGCACGCAAATTCCCAGGTAGGGAAACCAGAGCGACTCAGCTGAAAATGAAATTGTTGCATAATATCAATCAATCAATCAATCAAACTTTATTTCAGACGCACATGGTCCATAGTAACAAACAAAACAACAACAACCAAACAATAAAAAAAGATAACTTCAACAAGACACAGTAAAAATAGAATGTTCATCCATTGCCAAATAAATTAAGGCGCCAGTGATTCCACAGACTAGAAGAGAACCTAACTGAGCTCCGTGCGGGGTTGGTCAGACTATAAATGATGCTATTTACAGAGTTTGTTAGTCTACACACACATCTGTACATAAGGTTTTGAAGCACAGCTGCACAAGTTGGTACGTTGGCATTTGCAAACATCTGACTGGCACTACTCCATTGCGGCACCTTAAGCAGCATCCTCATGCCATCATTGTATGCCACCTGTAGTTTATGCATACTGCTCTTTCTGTAATGCCGCCACAGGTGTGCAGTGTACATTGGGGTACAATATGTTTTGAAGAGTGCAGTTTTTACAGACACTGAGCACATAGAGAACCTCCGAAGAAGCACATTAGCTTGTACATATTGCATACAACGCTGCCTGTAAATGTCCCTGTCATCAGACAGGTCAGCGGTTATGTAATGTCCCAAGTATTTCACCTCCTCACTGACTTGGAGGATGTTGCCAGACAGAGTGAAGTCAGGGAAAGATAATTTAGTGTCCTCTTTGCTCCTGATAATCATGATGTTACTTTTTTTTGCATTACCGGTATATTTAATATCAAAATCCAATCCATACTGAGAGCAAACCCTTAACAGTTGCTGCAGACCAGCACTATAAGATCCTCAGCATACATTAGGTGGTTGATGGTTCGATTGCCAACCCAACAGCCAGTCCTGCATTGATTCAACAGCTTGGATTTCATTCAACCTGTATTTCGTCAGGTTAATCTCATTGAGCCTCGAGGACTCATTAACAAGAGCGACCTGCTACAAACTAAAGAGTGATGACAACAATAACAGTAGAAATTTCCTTAAACAATCAACAATAGACAAACATAAAAGAGAAATACAGATTTTTTTTTTTACAAATTAAAAACAAAATATTAAAGTAACAAAAACATTATAAAGTAGATGTAGAAAATCAGTAGCAGTAATCAGTAACAGGAACATGTCTGCATTGGTTTTTGCCAGGATTCCAACAGATTCTTAAAACCATTTAGAGAGGTCAAGGCCGAGAGCTTCAGATCTTTTTGTAAGATATTCCATGAAGCAGGAGCAGAGTAGGAGAAGGCCCTTTTGCCAAGTTCAGTCCTCACTGACGGAACACTGCAGGTAATCATGTCCTGAGAGCGCACGCTGTATGGATAAATCATCCATATACACATTAAAAAAGCAAGGAGACAAAATGCTGCCTTGTCGCACACCATTACTCGCATAAAAAGAAGATGATACAGATTTTCCCCATTTTATACACATAGACTGGTGAGCATACCAATACACTAAGATTCTTAAAAGTTATTTCGGTACTCCTCTTTCGTGCAATTTATAAAACAATTTCCCATGATTTACATGATCAAAACGCTTTTGAAGCATCGATAAAATGCATAAAAATTGTGGTATTATGCCTATTGTATAAATCCAAGATCTCCTTGAGAGCAAAAATGTACCGGTACATATCAGTGCCAAGGTTTGGTTTGAAGCCGATATGACCAGACTGATTCAGAATATAAAATAAAATGGATAAGGGAGATGATGTGTGTGTTTGTTTTTCAGGCTGTTAGCAAAATATCTATTAAACCCTTGGACAGCCAACATTGGAAGTTCATCTATAACCATTTTTGTTTATTCAACCTGATTTAAGATGGCTGCCACAGCTAATAATAATGAATTTAATTTATAACTTTTCATTAACAAAAATCTCAAAGTGCTAATGAACGTTAGCAATCACAAAAAGGACAGACTCTGCCAATTTAACCGACACTTAGCTAAAATGTGGTGTGGTAGTCGCAGAGAGTCGACCTCAATGCAAACTCTGAGGGTTTAAATATATGACCTGCATTCTTTCTACTTTTGTGTTTTATGACTTTAACGGGAAAATGGAGCAAGAGGAAAAGTTTTGACGGTGTGCTTAGATCTTTAAAGGAAAAATTCAGGAATGTTCTGAAGTAATAAGAGGTTTTTACATCTGTCTTCAGCAAATACTGTAGTGCTGAATTCTACAGACTTGATGATATATTTTATATATATTTTTTAAATTCTTATTGAACAGATGTAAAACGAAAGGTTCCCATCATCTTATTTATTTTGACTTCTTGTTGACCACATTTGCCCCTTTTTTATTTTTTCTTATTGAAAAGTTTAGACCTGAAATGCAAGACTAAATGTGTATTAAAATAAATAGATTAATTTGATAAATCATAAAATATCTTTGCTATATACTGTCTAAATGAAAATAAATAAATAATAATAAATAAATAAACTAAATATCACTGCAGTTTTTCCATACTAACTTTTATATTTTTTGGTATAACATCATAATGGTCTTTGTAAAATGTTATTTTCACTGGTATAATTTAAAAAAGTTCTTTTAAGAAGCTGGAGCATTTTTTTTTCAATCAATATTTATTTATAGAGCCATTTCCAACAGCTGAAAGGTGCACAAAGTGTTTCACAATACAAAAGTTAAAAACAAACAATAAAAACATGCCAGAGAGCCGCCAGGCCTGCCTGAATTAAAAGGTTTTAAGGTTAGATTTAAAAAGAGCCAGATCAGTGATGGAGCACAAATCCTGAGGTAGTTTGTTCCACATTCTGGGTGCAGTGACTGAAAAGGCCCGGTCACCCCAACGTTTGTATTTGGACTTTGGGACAAATCGTAAAAATGTATTAGTTGATCTTAATGTTCTCTTACACTCACAACAAGTTAAATAAGATGGGGCAAGACCATTAAGAAGTAAATTAAAAAAGTTTAAAATCAACTCCAAAATGGACTGGAAGCCAGTGGAGAGAAATTAAAACGAGGGTAATGTGCTCACATCTGGGAGTGTTGGTTAAAGTCGGGCCGCAGCATATTGGACCAGTTGAAGATGGCTGATGGAGGATTGGGAGATACCTACATACAGAACATTGCAGTAGTCAAACCTTGAGCTGAGAAAAGCATAAATGACCTTTTTCAGGTCTGGACGATTTAAAAAGGCTTGACCTTGGTTAAAAGACTAAAGTGATAAACGCTGACCTTGACTACAGAGGCTATACTGTATGTTTGTTGAACTTCAAATCCTGGTCAAAGGTCACCTCCAAGTTTTTAACTCTGGGTCTAAACTTGGATGTCAAAGCACCAAAGTTACAAGAACATTATCACCAAAGAATATATACACGGCCTTTCCCTAGTTTCAAAACAGACATTTTTGATGAAGCCACTGTTTAATGTCAGTCATACAGTCAATAAAAGAAGTGTGAAGGTTAGTACCTTTAGGCTTGCTAGGCAAAAAAATATACTGTATATATATTGTGAATTATCTGCATAGCAGTAAAAAGAAAAGTGATGTCTGGCTATAACTGATCCTAGTAGCATCCTAAACAGAGGAAAAAAAAGATGAGGACTGAGAAAAGAGCCCTGTGGCACACCACAAAAAAGAGGAGCAGTAGAAGAAGACAGAGTACTCATCATGACAGAAAGTTCTGCTGGTCAAGTAGGAGGTGAACCACTTGAGAGTTGAACCAGATCTACCAACATAATGTTGAAGACGAGAGGACAGCAGGTCCACTGTGTCAAAAACAGCTGTAAGGTCCAGCAGCACCAAAGCAACAGGACACTTTGTGTCTTGTTGCTTTGGTGTCACAAGTCATGTCCATGGACACAAAGACTATGTATTTATGGACCATTAACAGGGCTGATCCAGTACTATGCCGAGCTCTACAACTAGACTGAAATTGTTCATAAATTCCATGTTTTTCTGAGATGGGTTGTAACTACTCTTGTAAATGAGTCTTGGAGGCTCAATGGTAACTAACATGTATAAATAAAGGTATAATAATAATAATAAATAAATAAAAAATGGCATTAAAAACAAGTTTTTCTAAGACTTCAGCTCTAAAAGGCAAATGAGAGGTCTAAATTTTGATCAAATCCATGGGTCAAGGTGAGTTTTTTTTTTTTTTAGAAGGGCCCTAACCACAGTATGTTTAAAAGCAGCAGGGTCAGTTCCTAAAATAAGGCAAGAGTTTAAAAAGTTAAGGCACAAAAACCTACAGTATTAAAAATAATCCCTTTCAAGAACTTGGAAGGAAGAGAACCTTTTGTTTGCCTCTAAAAAGGACATTGAATCAGTAATAGTATAATAATCAATTAAACCTTCAGCTTTTTGTACTGTCACATCTGTCATGGTCTTATTTTGTTGTTAAAAGTTGCAGCAACAGTGCAGAGTGTCCCACTCTTCATGCTTCTGCTTCCATCATGTCTCCTCAGAGATGGTCACCTGCCTGCGAGGACACACTGGGCTGGTTAAAGGCCTGACCTGGGATCCAGTAGGGAAGTACATCGCCTCCCAGGCCGATGACCACAGTCTCAAAGTGTGGAGGACTGTGGACTGGCAGATGGATGCCAACATCACCAAACCTTTCTCAGAGGTACAGTTGCTGTTGGAACATCTGTTTTCCTTCAGTTGACTAAATGTACTGTATGTTTGAATATTTATTTATTTATTTATCCAGTGTGGCGGAACGACCCACGTCCTGCGTCTGTCCTGGTCTCCAGACGGTCAGTATCTGGTGTCGGCTCACGCCATGAACAACTCCGGCCCCACCGCTCAGATCGTGGAGAGAGACGGCTGGAAGACGAACATGGACTTTGTGGGTCACCGTAAAGCCGTCACGGTGGTGGTAAGGCGCTTATCCAGCCTTTTAGTGTGTTTTTCACTATGAACAGTAGCAACATTCTCACTGACCCGGGGTCTGTGTTTGCAGAAATTCAATCCAAAGATCTTTAAGAAGAAACAGAAGAACGGCAGCTCTCCGAAGCCCGGCTGTCCGTACTGCTGCTGCGCCGTGGGCAGCAAAGACCGGTCGCTCTCCGTCTGGGTCAGTTCGCAGAGAACCGTGTGTCGAAGATGATTCAGACTCGGCATCAAAGTTGCAGTGATTTTTGTATCGTTAGCCTACCAGTTGATGCAGCATCTGAGGAATTTAACAGACCTTATTGCAGTTAACATTATTTCAATGTTGCGTCTCCGATGGTTCCGCAGCCACTTGTAGCAGCTGCTCATTGCATTCAAATATTTAAAGTCTCTGTCTTTTCCTCAGCTCACCTCACTGAAGCGTCCTCTGGTGGTCATCCATGATCTGTTTGACAAATCCATTATGGACATTTCCTGGTGAGTTTACAACCTTTGGGCAGCCCTAAACATCAAGTGAGGCTCACATTAACACAATACTGTACAGTAATGATGATATTAGTATTATTTATTATTGCAGTCGGTGTATACAATATGTAGACACTGCTGAAAATGCATGCCACTTCTTGGAGTTTGTTACAAAACTATCGTTAATAAGCGTGTGTATGTGTGTGTCCGTGTGTGTGTGTGTTAGGACTCTGACAGGTCTTGGGATGTTGGTGTGTTCGATGGACGGGACTGTGGCCTACCTGGACTTTTCCTTGGATGAACTAGGAGACCCTCTGAATGAGGAAGAGAAGGTGAAACAGAACAGATCATTTAATGTTGAAGTTTTAACTTGTAAATTCTTTTTAGTTTTGTTTCTGTTGAATGATAAATTACCCGGTAGTTTTACAAAAAAATATTGGACCAAAAGTGAACTATGTATCATATTAAAGCCATTTGTTCTGGGAAAGAGCTTTTTAAAAATGTTGCATCGATGCAGCCTGACTGAAACTCACTCATTTCATTGTATTAATATGAGAGATGTTCAAAAAAATCACATCAAACCCTCTTTTTTTATGCTGTTATGTCTGGGTCTTTGCTGCGAGAAAAAACTAATCTTTTTTGTACTAAATCTGAAAACATAAAGTTATATCTTGGTATTTTAAAATTGAGCAATGATCAAAGCTGTTAACGAGTTTCTGGGTAACGCCACAAAAGTAAAATAAGAAATCACTACTCTGGTTTGTTTAAAAATGTGATCCATAACATCAAACAGAGGATTAAGCTGCAGGGTGCTGTAGTGAGATGCTGTTAGAACAATTTGCAATAATTGCATTTTCTCAAATTATGATCTGTAAATGCCTTATGAAGGTTCAAAAAGTGACTTTTATTGTCATTCGCATCACATGTGGTGCATGAGGTGGAACAAAATTGTGTACTAAAGGACCCAGTTACACCCAAAAATAGCAAAAATATAAACTATAAAAAAGAAACGGTATACGGTACAAGGATCTAAGATATACATTAAACAATAATAATATAATATGGTGTATTAAACAGCAGCCTGAGCATGAGTCTATTGTGAGCAGATGGGTCTGAATATAGCAGCTTATGGGTAAGCAATCTATTTGTCTTTTGAATAAAACATTACCTGTACAATATCCTAAATAACGTTGTTTTCTGAGTAGGACCAACAACCAACAAGGATTTTGAGCAGAAAAGCCCAATTTTTTTAATTTTTGCTACTTTTTGTGCATGTTAGTGAAGCAACCTTCAATAACAGCTGGGAAATTCCAATATCCAAACAATGTCAAGAAATCCTTGTTAGAAACACACACAAAAAACAGGATTCAAAATGATTTTTCAGGTGTTTTCGTTAGCTAAACAAATCTGTGGAACCTCCCATGATGTCCGAATGATCTTGCTTAAAAACTCAGGAATCTAAAATTGTATATTTCATGAGGTTCCCAAACTTTTGCCAGAAGCAGAATCTTGTGGATCCGAATGAGCGGCCTGGAATCACCTGTTTTAAAAGCAACATTTTTAATACAGTATTTAAATTAAATACTTAATTTCAATTAAAATGTTTTTTTCTTCTTCATTTTATGATAAATGATAAAAATAAAAAGCATTTACATCATAAATAATTGGAAAAAAAAACCACTAGCTGCATCTTTCTGCCAATCTTGTTTGGATTAGGATTAAACCCAGTTTTGGGGAGAAATACAAAAACACATGTTTATGTCTTGTTCCGTGATTTAAATGTAGCCACAATTAAAGGGCCATTTTTTTCTACTCTATATTTTAAATTATCATGACGTATTAAAAAACAAAAGTTTCTCGGCAGTTCCAAAAGTTAAAGTAACAAATAATAAGTAACAAAACATGACACAAAACACCCTGTATTTATTTAACGACTTACCGGTATTTACTTTACTTTGCTTACGTTGAAACTATCTTTTAACAACATTGGGAAATAATAATCTTCATTTCTGACGTTATTTTTGTGGAGTAATTTTAGCTCCTTTTTAATACAATGTTTCCGTTTAAATTCATAACAGCTCATTGATGTTTACCATCGTGCTTGTGGTTATCCTTATCGTCTTTCTGCTTTTCAGTCTGTATTTTTAGTCTGCATTCGTTTATTTTCTCCATTCTTCTTTGAACCTGACTCAAACATCTCTCTCTCTCTCTCCCTGCACAGAACACCATCCATCAGAACATGTACGGTAAAAGTCTGGCTATAACCAACACCGAGGCTCAGCTGTCCACCACCATCATCGAGAACCCCGAGATGCTCAAGTACCAGCAGGAGCGACAGAACTCTGCTCAGGCCAACACGGCAGTGGCCAGCGCTGGACCAGAATCCTCCGCTCCCAAAGTCAACAGCGTGATGAACGGAGAGTCTCTGGAGGACATCAGGAAGGTAAAACTCCCAGCATGCACCACAGACCACCAAGAGCTGGGCAGAATGCTCATCCAGTGTGTTTTTGCAGCTAAACTCATCCTTACACAAACCTCTTTTTAAATGGTTTATTGTGTCATTTAGAAACTCTTCTTCAAGGTTTTTAGACTTTTGAGTCAACTTTAATTTTTATGCAGTAATGGCTGATTTCTTAGGGGTTTTAGTAGGATAGACTAAATAAAACGAACAAAACAATTACCGTATTTTTCGGACTATAAGGCGCACTTAAAATCCTTCAACTTTCTCGAAAAACATCGACTGTGAGCCTTATAATCCAGTGTGTCTTGTGTATTAATTCTGGTTGTGCTTACTGACCTTGAACCGATTTTATGTGGTACACGGTGCTCAAAAATCTGTCAAAATGAATTTATTTTGCTTAATGCGCCTTAAAATCTGAAAAATACGGTAAACACAAACCTTTTTAAACTGATGTCAGCAATGTTGTAGTTGCACGTTTTTTGTTGTTGTTGTTTTTTTTTGTTACTTGGACCTTAAGTTTGTATTAGGGGTGCAGGAAAAAATATTTTTTAAAGAATCTAGATTCTTAGTCCTGGCGATTCAGAATCGATTCTAAAAGCCCCAAAATCGATTAAAAAAAATATATTTTTACATTTAAACCCAAATGATAAAGAAAATAAAACCATATCTCATAGTATATGAAAGAATACATAAAATGAAAAATGGCAGAAATAAGAAGAAATCTTATTTTATCTGCCCATTTTTTCAAAAACAAAACGAGTTTAAACAATCAATTCAAACAATAATCTTCTATAAGTAACGGAGCAAAAAGCTAACCTAATACTAGTTATTTAAGTGACAGAATTGATTCCTGTATTATTTGTTCCTATTTTTGGTATAAATATCAAACGATGCAAAAAATGTGATACAATAAGGAACCTAAAATTATTGTTTTAAATAAATGTTCCATTTGTTTGCATTGTTGTTTATTCTTTTCAGCTTGTCAGTTACAAAACTGAAACTAAATTTATGACTATTTTAATAGAAAAATTGTTTCTGAATTGAAAAATCGATTTTGAATCGAATCGTGACACCAAAAATCGGAATCGAATCAATTCTCCAGGCACTGAGAGATTCACACCCCTAGTTTGTATGTTGTAAACCGTTTCAGGGGTGTTCAGACTTTTTCAGCATGCGAGCTATTTTTGAAATGATCAAGTCAAAGTGATCTACCTACTATAAGGCCCCATTTACACGAAAACAACCTGTGGAAACATTAATGATTTTTCAATGTTTATTGGGGGTAATAAACAAAAAATAAGCTGGTTTACATGAAAAATGCTGTAGTTTTCATGTCAGTCGGGTTGCCAGATAAGAAATTGTGAACTACAGGGAACCCCCGTGTTACGAACGAGATCGGGACCTGAGAACGGTTCGCAGCTCGATCCGTTCGTAGGTAGGGGGTGAAAATTATATTTAAAAAAAAAAATTATTCATTCATTCATTCATTCAACCTTTATTTATCATGCTAACGGAGCGCGCGCACACATTTAAGCATGTAAAGTAGTGTACTGTAATGTTAAACATTGCTATTCACATTTACAGAATAAATAAAAATATATTTTCTTACTTTGAGATGGTCAAAGCCGACATCTTAGGTTGCCATGCGTTGATTGTTGTCGGGCCGAGCAGCGCGCCACCGCAGCTGCTCCAGGCCTGTGTTAGCTAGCTGGCTAGCTTCTGCTAGCCAAGCCATGAGCTAGTGTTGGAGCGGCGGCGCGATCAATCTGCAGCTTCTGCTGCTCCAGCCGCTGCTCCAGCCTGAGACGTCCACAGAGCTATTCCAGCTAGTAATTAATCCACATGATGCGATCCTGGTCACCAGTGTTCAAAA
>JBBPBX010036599.1:13873-31398 GCA_038048925.1 Garcialebias charrua | reverse complement strand
CATGTGATGGACCAACACAGGTCACATGACCTGAGGTCAACTGACACAACGACACAGATCACATGACATGAAGTCAACTGACGGACCAACACAGGTCACATGACCTGAGGTCAACTGACAAAACAACACAGGTCATACAACATGAGGTCAATTGACGTACCAACATAGGTCACATGGCATGAGGTCAAATGATGGACCGATACAGGTCACATGACCTGAGGTCAAGTGACGGACCAACACAGGTCACATGACCTGAGGTCAACTGACGGACCAACACATGTCACATGACCTACGGTCAAGTGACGGACCAACACAGGTCACACGACATGAAGTCAACTGACGGACCAACAAAGGTCACATGACATGAGGTCAACTGACGGACCAACATAGGTCACATGACCTGAGGTCAAGTGACGGACCAACACAGGTCACATGACCTGAGGTCAACTGACAAAACGACACAGGTCACACGACATGAAGTCAACTGACGGACCGACACTGGTCACACGACATGAGGTCAACTGATGGACCGACACAGGGCACATGACCTGAGGTCAACTGACGGACCGACACAGGTCACATGACCTGAGGTCAACTGATGGACTGACACAGGTCACATGACCTGAGGTCATGTGATGGACCAACACAGGTCACATGACCTGAGGTCAACTGACACAACGACACAGATCACATGACATGAAGTCAACTGACGGACCAACACAGGTCACATGACCTGAGGTCAACTGACAAAACAACACAGGTCATACAACATGAGGTCAATTGACGTACCGACATAGGTCACATGGCATGAGGTCAAGTGATGGACCGATACAGGTCACATGACCTGAGGTCAAGTGACGGACCAACACAGGTCACATGACCTGAGGTCAACTGACAAAACAACACAGGTCACACGACATGAAGTCAACTGACGGACCGACACAGGTCACATGACCTGAGGTCAACTGATGGACTGACACAGGTCACATGACCTGAGGTCATGTGATGGACCAACACAGGTCACATGACCTGAGGTCAACTGACACAATGACACAGGTCACATGACATGAAGTCAACTGATGGACCAACACAGGTCACATGACCTGAGGTCAACTGACAAAACAACACAGGTCATACAACATGAGGTCAATTGACGTACCGACATAGGTCACATGGCATGAGGTCAAGTGACGGACCGATACAGGTCACATGACCTGAGGTCAAGTGACGGACCAACACAGGTCACATGACCTGAGGTCAACTGACAAAACGACATAGGTCACACGACATGAAGTCAACTGACGGACCGACATAGGTCACACGACCTGAGGTCAACTGATGGACCGACATAGGTCACATGACCTGAGGTCAACTGACGGACTGACACAGGTCACACGGCATGAGGTCAACTGACGTACCAACACAGGTCACATGACCTGAGGTCAACTGACACAACAACACAGGTCACATGACATGAAGTCAACTGATGGACCGACACAGGTCACACGGCATGAGGTCAACTAACGTACCAACATAGGTCACATGACCTGAGGTCAACTGACACAACAACACAGGTCACATGACATGAAGTCAAATGAGGGACAGACACAGGTCACATGACCTGAGGTCAAGTGACGGACCAATGCAGGTCACATGACCTGAGGTCAACTGACAAAACGACACAGGTCACACGACATGAAGTCAACTGACAGACCGACACAAGTCACATGACCTGAGGTCAATTGATGGACCGACATAGGTCACATGACCTGAGGTCAACTGACGGACCGACACAGGTCACATGACCTGAGGTCAACTGACAAAACGACACAGGTCACACGACATGAAGTCAACTGACATACCGGTATAATGGACCAGATTGCACATTTATATACGGTGCGGCCCATTGCCGTGTTCTACAACATGCTTGACCTGGCAGCGATAAATGCTTATGTGTTATACAAGCCTGCACTGGTTCCAAGGATTTTGGACTGAGGGGTAGGGGGTGGGGGGTGTAGGTGTAGAATTAATGGGTCATTAGCAGGGTCATTAGCATGTGAATCGACATTATATAGCCCACTGAAAGGGACCGGGGGATTTAGAAGCCAAGTTCACCTGCGCAAAAAAGCGCAGCCTTAGTCAAATTAGTGTTAATGAGTGAAAAAATAACTGAAACGGTACGCAGGTTGACCGATCCGAACGTGGTGTACCGAAACGGTTCGGTACACCCACTACAATTGTTACATGCCTAGTATTTACCACGTACTCGGGCAGGCCTGAGGCCACCAGTTTGTCCCACTCAGCAACCAAGCTGAAATTTGTCAGAGTTCTGGGCATAAGCAGAGAGGCCGTCCCTTCTTGTGACGTAGCGGGTCCATAGAGAGGAGCAGGTGGCAAAGCAAGCTCACCCTCAAAGGCCCCAGTCTCTGTGGCCCCTTGAGAGCCAATCAAATTGGGGAGAGGGCCCTCCTGCAGATGTGTTACCATACCACCCGCACCGAGAGTGTTGGGAGGCAGAAGCAATCTGTTGTCTCCGTTGGACAAAAGCGGAACAGAAAGTCTGCTTTTCCTCTTTTTATAGAGAGTCACGGTCCGGAGGGGGTGCAAGTTTTGTATACGAGCAGACCTCCTGATCCCAGCCTGTATCATGGTTGGGTCCGGTTCACTGGCCTCCGGCCTCATCAGTGCCCTGGAGCCTGATGAACCTCCAGGGAGCTGTGTTTCACCTGGTAGGGGTATGCCGTTTAAGATCAGAACCGATTCAGTGCAGCGAGCACGGTCACACGCTGCAGGATCATTGCCTGAGCAAGGTGTGTCGCTCATGGAGGTTAAAGGGACAGTTTCAGCATAAGGATGTGAAACTGTTTGAGACAACCCTTTCTGTTCAGCAGCTTTAAGTTTGGCTGGTGACACAAAGTCCAGTCCTCTTTGATTAAAGAGAAGAGGAGTCTGACTTAGCCCTGGTGCCATTCCTGCTTTGCAATGAATGTTCACAAACACTGTAGCGTCATCACCGTTTCTTTTGTGAACGTGTGAGACCGGTTCGGGCCTGTGGGCCTCTGTTGTGACCCCCCGTCACTCACTGCTAGACTCTGTTGAATAGGAGCTGGTGGCCAGGAAGGTACGTTGTCATGGTTACCAGGTTCTGTCGGCGCGCTCCCCTGGCGCTCGGACGTGTCACAGGTATGTTTAATTTGTATATTATCGACCTCGTGGTTTACAACGGGGCGAGGGTTGGAACATGTGACCCCCTCACCTGTCTCTGTGAGGACTGACGGCCCTGTTTGCAGATGCCTCTGGCTCTGTCTGCTGCAGACAGTCCTGAGACCGCCTGCTGGGGCTTATTGATCGGGCTATCACCCGTGAACCGCGAGGGAGGGGGGGATGATGGCCCCCACCCTTTATATCGGCTGGAAAAACAGAGGGGAGCCGTGTTGTTGATATGACTGTGGTTTTTTTTTTGAGTCAAGAAACTTAGAGGAGCTGTTTTTTTAGCTTTATTCGTGCTTTTGTGCAATGACATATTTGACTTTATGTCTCTCACAGCGGAACAGTCATGATTCATGCGTAAAACAAAGTCATCAGCTTTTTGTATAGTTCTACAAATAAAGTCTGGATATGTGAAGGTTAGATCCCGTACCTCGTGGGCGGGCGAACCTGTAAAGTTAAGCAGAAGGCCCATTTCATCAGGCACGTTTCTGTCTTGTGTCCCGATTCGCAGAGGAGGTCCTATGTCGGACCGCCTGGCGGGGAACGAATCTGTTTTTACTCCAGGCATGTTTGGCCCGTGGTAGGTCCGATGGTGGTCTCTGCCAGTGCTCGCCCTCGTATGTGGGCCGCTTTTGCGGTGGGACACGTGAGGCTGAGCGGTGTCGAGGCTGCGCGAGTCTGCTCCCAGCTGATTCCCTGAGGGGGGGGGGAGCTCTCCTGGGGATGCCTTCCCTAAGAGCCTCCGTCTGTTTGTGCCTCTGGTCCAGCCTGGTCTGAATTCGATCCAGAGCCTTTCCAAACAATCCTATCGGCTCTATCGAGTGGTGGAGAAAAGGAATTCTTTGTCCCTCCGGGAAGTCAGTTAGGGTCATCCACAGATGGCATTGTGCAATGACCACCTCAGCCATACCTCTGCCTTGTGCAATGGCTGCTGTCCCCATCATGCAGAGCCCAAAGTCTGTTGCCCTACAGGCTTCCTCTAGCACGTCGGTGGCAGCCTGCTTGTCTGTTGTTACCTGGAGCTCCTGCAGTTTTTCAGCCAGGTACGCTTGCATCATGGCGGACACATTCATTGCACACATCGTGAGGCCCTGAGCCCTGTAGCATTTCTCGAGCAAAGAAGCCGAGGCTCGACAGGCTTTGCTGGGCAAAGTCGGTTTCGTCCCAGATGACCTGGGAGCCAAATGACACGCCAGCCTGTCCTCTATTTGTGGCACATTGGCTATTCATTCATTCATTCATTCAACCTTTATTTAGTCAGGTAAATCTTTTGAACCTCATGGGCTCATTTACGAAAGCGACCTGCTAAAACTAAAGAACAATGAACAGCAATGGTAGAATTTCCTTAAACAATAAACAATAAACAAACAAACAATAAACAATAGAAAACAAAAGAGAGAAAAAAAAAATATATAAATATATATATATATATTTTTTTTAACAAAGTATCAAAAAACTAGCAAAACATTATAAGGTATATGTATAAAATCAAAGACCATCCCATCCACGTCAAGGAACTGCGAGAGCGGCAGCAGCATGGAAGCCCTGGGCTCAGGCCAGGTGCGAGTCAGCTCCGTGAGAAAATCCGGGAAGATGGGCATTCTTTGCCTCATGGTGGACTGCTGCTTTGTGTAAAAATAATTTCCTGCCAACCTCGTGACTTGTTGACGGGGTGGAGGTTCGGGCCACGGGATTTGTAGCGCGTCCGTTGCTCTGCGACACAAGTCGAACAGAGCAGGGATCAAAAAGTCAGTCTCCGGGAGCACAGGTGCCGGGGTGCGAGAGAGGTCTCCCCCTTGCTCGTCGTACTCGATTTCGGCGTCGTCCGCAGAGAATTTGCCTGAGGCTGATATCGAGATTTCGTCCTCGTTCATCATGCCTCGAGTGTCGAAGTCGACTGTCAAGTCCCCGATGGGAGCCATCGCATCTGGGCTGTCGCCCCATTCGACTCGGGTGCTGTCCTCCAGAGCCATGCTCTCGAGCTCCGGCGTGGGAGTGAGAGGCTCAGTAGTGTCCGGGTCTGTTAGCGCCGCAGCAGCGCCCATGGCTTTGGTGACGATGTCCGCCCGGTGCCTCCTCACCGCCTCCAGCATCTGGCTGCAGTGTGGGCATGAGTCGGGTGTATCCAGCACCATTTTCACGTGCAGCATCCCCAGGCAGACAGGACAGGCCTCATGGGTGTCCGTCGCAGAGAGGAAAAAACCACAGCCGCTGGGGCAGGCCCGCGAGGTTGGGCTCTCCGTCCTGCTAGCCTTTTTCGGAAATCTTGGCTTTCGCTTTCCTTTCTCTGGAGCCATGTCCGAGAGAAGACAAGCAAGTCTTTCCAAAATTATTTTTCGAGACGTCTCCTTCATCGCATAGCTTTCGCTGGCTAGCCTGCTACGAATTTTAGCAGAGGTAGCGATGAGACGCAGTTAGCGCCGTCAAGCGAAGCAGTCTGCGGAGAGAGGAAAAGAAAAAAACTTTGGGGTTAAGGAAAAATGTGCCGGACTAGCTTTCGCTAGCCCAGTAGTGCGCAGGAAGAAATCTCTGTACACTCTGCGTAGGGAGCGAGCTCACCTCTGGTCGAGCGATGAAACAACAGAGAAGTCCCACGAAGAGAAGTTCAGGTTTAGCGAGGTGAAGGGCAATAAGAGAACGTAGGATGGGCTTCCGTGTCTTAAATACCCAGAGGGCGGGGTCTCTGGCGTGACGCTGACTCCCCGGCCATAAAGGCGTGAGTGTATTCCTTCAGGTAATCGCGCAGGGGCGCAATTTCCATAGCAATATGTTGCACCGAGTGACTGACTGATGAGGGAACAAACTACAGTAATAAGGTATTCTTTTTTATCACAGAGTGGTGTAGATTGCTATTTCTCTGTTTATGTCATTTAATCGTTTGTGGAGAACTTATGACAAAAGAGCCATTTTTCTCCCACTTTTTCTTTTACGCTAACTATTGTTGTCTTAAAAAAATAGAAAAGAAAAATGCAGATGTTTATTGGGTGGGAGGGAGGGGCGGTGGTTCCATGTGCTATGGATGTGGGGAGAGATTATGTGGCCGCCGTTTCTGAGTGACATGCATTCAGAAATCCGAACAGACCTGCTGCCACAGGTCCTGAATGATTTTTTTTTCTGCTATTTCAGAGATGAGAAAGTAAGTTCTCCTTCTCCTCCTCTGGCTAAATTTTCTTCAAAGCGACTTGCTATCACAGCACAGTTGAAAGTGCTGGTTAGATTCAATACCACCTCACAGGGGCCATCACATAGATTTTTGCAACAAAAAAGAAAAACAAAACAAACACAACTGAGGCACAGGAAGCCCAAAGACAAAGAGAAAGCAAAACCAGACATAATAATAATAATGATAAAGTTGTGTGTCATGGTTGGAGGTTGTAGTTGAGACCCAAAGCACATATAGATTAGTCAGATCAGATTATGTAAAAAGGCAAAAGAGAATTCTTATCCTTAACTAAAACAAAATGCCGACATGGCAGCAAACCTACAAACAGATCTCGATGTATTTTTTTCGTTTACCCTTTATTCCTACAGGTAGTCTCATTGAGTCACAAGGACTCATTTCCAAGAGAGACCTGTTTTTGGGAGCTGATGGTGAGGGTTAAGGGCCTTGCTCAGGGGCCCAGAGTGGGGCAAATGAGGGTGGATGCAGGTGTGAGTGTTTCACCTCTTCCACCCACATTTTTGATGTTGATGGTACCGGGAGTTGAAGCTGCAACTTTTCGGTCACAGGCTCATCTTCTCAAACCTCTGCACCACCACTGCCACACATGTACATATGCATTTGTATATAGACTACATGTTTATGTGTATGCATGCTTAGATGTGCATGTACTGTATGCATGTATCTATGTATGCATATATAGGTTAATCTGGAATGTAGTACGCCATATCACCTTCTGCATGTGCATTTCCAAATTAGTATAATCTGCTATATTTTTCTTCTTTTTGGATTATTTCATATGTTTATTATTATTATTATTATTATTATTATTATTATTATTATTATTATTATTATTATTATTAATATTATTATTATTATTGTATAATTAGAGCATGTTACTAAATGCCTCAAATTTCCCCCTGGGAATAATAAAGTATCTATCTATTTAGGGATCATTATGAGCACGGAGCCGATACAGACACATTAGGTGTGTACAATGTAGGGGTTCAGGGGTGATCAGTTTTACCGATTTACCTGTCCACCAGATGTAAAATGAGCAGATTTTATACTGACAAAAATTATCATCAATAATTCACGGGTTCTCTATTTTTCGAATTAAACAATAAATCTGTGACTATAGGTGATGAGATGTAAAAGGCATGAAACGTTAATTTATGTTGATTCAGCAGAACTAAACCATTTATTTAACAGAATCCTAAATTTAACATCATATCATGTACATTGATTGATCAATCTATTTCCTATAAATTAACTTCAGCACAGATGAAATCACGCGTCCGTAATTTCTAGGAACAACAGAAAACAAGTAATGAGATGACATATTACCGTATTTTCCAGACCAGAAGTCGCACCGTTTTGCCTAATTTACATGCTTTGCAACTTATAGAGAGGTGAGACTTGTTGATGGATTTTTTCCCCATATTTTTAGACCAATTTTTGGCTCAGATATGACCGTTTTTCCATTTTGGCAAAAATGGTGCAGTACCATCTTTGTCCGCTAGGGTACACCAACCGTTCCCACCTCATGTGTCAGACGAGAGCCTCCTCTGGACGGACTTAGTCTGTCGCAGCCCGACCTCCTGCTCTGGAGGTCTGACCGACACTTCCAGAGAGTCCACCAACCGTTCCCAGCTCATGTGTACGACGAGAGCCTCCTCTGGTCGGATTCACTCTGTCGCAGCCCGGCCTCCTGCTCTGGAGGTATGAACTAGCAACTTCGCTGTTAGCTCAGTGTTTGTTAGCAAAATAGGTAAAGAACCACAGGACAGATTTTGATCAAACTTACGGAACGTAATCACTAGATGGATATTTACAACTGATTAGCTTTATGAGATGTTTGAGATAAAATTCGACGTTTTATGGACGTAAATGTGTCGCAGTTAGCTTAGTTGATTTTTCCTTGTACGTTTGAGCAAATATCTCATAAACCACACAGCAGATTTTTTTTCAAACTTGCAGAAAGTAATCACTAGATGTACATTTACAAACTGTTAGCTGTTGGAGTTATTTGAGATAAAATTTGATGTTTTATAGACGCAAATGTGTCGGGTTAGCTTTGTTGTTTTGCCTTGTACTTTTTCAAAGCGAAAAAATTTAAATCCAGCAGACATGTTTGCTATAATTTTCAGCAGACAAATAACTGTTTTACTGTGTTAATCTTGTGAAAAGTCCTTCTGTGCATGCTTTTGTGGTCGTCATTTTCAGCAGGGCAACTGACGCGCTGACGCGTCGCATAGCGGTGACGCATAATAGATGCGACTTATATAAAGGTACGACCTGTTTAAGTGACTTATAGAAAGGTGTGACCTATAGTCCAGAAAATACTGTACTTATTATCTGGAGGCTTTTTAACTTAAAGTTATTGGCAAGAGATAAGGGAGAAAGTTAAAGTGAGCAGTAAGATGGAGGAGAAGTTTGAGTTAGGGAGTTTATCTTGAGATAAGTTCCAACCAGAATGACACTTTCCATGCGACTCTTCAGCTAAACCGCAGGTACGTTGGTAACATTGACAACTCTTTACCTTGCCATACGGTCAGTCAAGAAATGGAGCTTCCTTGACGTCCGAGTAAGAGAAGGCAGACCAGCCTTAGCCGTTACCTTTCAGCATCTTCTGTGTCTGCTTTGAATGGCAGAAATAGCAGCATTTCCTGCTTTGGTTTCAAGATAAATTATTCCAGAAAGGAAAGTTCATTAAGAACTTGGAGCTTTTTAGCTCTGTTGAATTTATGGCGGCCTGCCATAAATTCTCAGCTGATAAACCAGTCTTTGGCTCATGACTGCAGCTTATCTAGCTTTTAGTAGAAGGGTTCATCTCTCCACTTCTCTCAGCAGAACTCAGGAAAAACAGGAAGTCAGACTTTTGTAGAGGGCTTACCCTCCTGATGCCTGGCTCTTCCTATTGGTTCGTTCGACCAGTGGAAGGGAGTTACTTGAGGTCATTTTCAGTCAGACAGTGAAGGTTAGTTTAGAAGAACAAGGAACAGATTGTTTCAGAAGTGAGAAGAATTGAAATGCCAGATAAATGATTACTGTTTCTAACTTCTAAACAAAACTGAAGAGTTCAGTCTGACATATTATTCAACTTTGCCATAGTTGCACACCATCACATGAAGACTTAACCAGCATAGTAACATATAATCATAAAAACAACAGAAAGTTATTATTTTGATATATTTGAATTAGAACAAATTTAAAGAGTAAAAAGAGTCTCTTGTGAGTGATTATGTTCTTAGATTCAAACTAAATGGAATAAACTGTGTTAAGGTCTGTTTCACTGAGGATCAGTAAAAAGTACCTCACTGAGAGATTCAGTGATAAGGTGTGTCCACTACAGAACCAAACACATGAATTGCAGGAAGGTAAAATAAAGATAGTGCTCAAAACCTAATACCAAAACCACAGATTATGATATTGTGCATCGTAGAGTCCCCCCACTCCTATACCTTATCTCATCTCTTCCCCAACTAATTAGAGACCCACAGAGCAGGGCTGAAAAATATTATTGAGAAGCTTTTCCCCATAATGGCTGGGCAAACAGTAAATTATGACTAATCAAGGAAAGAGTGGGAGGGTCAAAAAGAGCAAAGCAACAAAGAGATCAGACTTGACAATACCCAGAAGAGGCCACCAAGTGGACCACAAACCACTCTTATCTTCATGAGATAAAATATCTGTTTTCTCTCAGCCGGTAAACACAATTATGCTTCTGAACATACTCTCCGAAGATCATTCACAACAAATCTTCATCATCTCTAATTATGTGCAATGTAAGCAGATAAGATCTGGTGCTCTATTAGATTTGTGAGAAGCAGTGCTCAAAATCTGAATCACCTTATTCAAAAAGAAACCCATAATCAATGTCCATGAATTTCTTTTTATGGCAGTGGAAGAAAGGGATGTAGCACAAAAGGTGATGTATTAGACAGTGCAGGATTCTGATAAATGAAAAAGGAATATTTAAACATATAGAAGGCATGTTAGTGGTTTAATTAATGCATAAACATACTGCAGAGCCACTCGTGATTATATACATGTGCTTAAAAAAATCTGTTCCAGATAGGGGTTGTAATTGTCATGTATGACATTAAAGCAGTGAATCTGACTAAATAAAATTGAAAAGCCTAATTTAAAAACATTTATTTTTGAAGTCAAGTGTTTAAATTCTCAGAATAAGATAAATCTTTGAGTTAGAACTTGTTTATCAGCTGCTGGGCGACATAAAATCACTCATTCTTTAGGGATACAGAACAAGGATCAATCAGCATAAATCAGCTCATAAACATAGCATGCTGCTCTCACTTCACTAAACTAGCTTCTTTATTTTAGGCAAGTATTTGATTTAATTAAGATCAAAGACTCATGATTGAATTAACTTTTTATATAGTTTTTTTGGAAAAGCTTTGTGAATGTGCAGGAGTTTTTGACCAAATCAGAATACAAAGCTTTTGACCATGAATTTTGTTAGCAACAGGTCTATTTTTTTATTTTTTACAAATGTAATGAATTTCACACAAGTGTTGCATTGTTTTATTATTTTTATACCACTGCCACCACCACCACCAAAAACAACAACCATTTTCCCAGCAGATTATTTTATTTTACTCCAGTGTTTCCCCTACCATTATACAAGCGGGGTGCCCCACCCCATCAACAGAACTTTACACCCCGCCTACCAAAGCGAACTTGCCCCCCACTCCCACCCGGCACTGACATAGCACTGAGCTAGCAGCACAAAATACAGGCTCTCTAGCTAAAAAGTTCCCTAATGCTGAACACCCCCCGCCCCTGCTCAAAAACTGTTGGTACAAGCTTTGCTCAGACACGTCTCTGTCCCTCCCCATCAAGAAAAATCATGGATGAGATGAGCACCCCGCCATGGCAAGTTAACTAGGGAAAACACTGTACTCCGTTAGTCAGTGTTAGCCATTAGGTGTCAGCAATAAATAAATAAAAATTATGCTATTTTTCTAAAGTGAATGCGTACTTAAAAAATTGAAAGTTCTAAAATTCACTTATTACTACCACAATCAATTTTTGGCTTGGAAAAAGAAAAGACATTTTCTCCACTTTTTTTCTAGTTTTAGATGTAAACCACTGATTTCAAACCATGACTGGTTTATTTTTAGGTTTCTAGATTTTTTTTTATATTACCCTGCCACTCCAACAAAGTGTTTGAGCAGATGTAAGTATTCCTGTTTACATTTGTCCGTGCAAAGACAACTTGGCCACAGAGTTGAATCCGACGATCACGTTTTTTTTCACCTGAGTAATCAGCTTTGGAAACAAAAAGAACCATGTACATTTATTTTTATTATTTTATTAACCTTTATTTAACCAGGCAAATCCAATGGAGATCAAAGATTTATTTTGCAACAGAGGCTTGGATCTGAAGGAAACCTAACGTGCTTGTTTTTGGACTATAGGAGGAAACTCGAGTACCCAGAGAAAACCCACGCAAACATGAGGCTAACACACCAACTCATTGAATTTATCATGCCCTGGATGACCGAGAATCTTCACCAAAACATACCAACTCCACAGAAAAACCTAAGGTCCAACTGGGGATTGAACCCAGGTGTCATGATCAGCGGCCCCGCTGACCAACCTCCCATTGGCCCTGCCTTCATACTCACTTCCTCCTGTTATTGTTTTCAGCCCCTTTTGTCATAGTTTATCTTCCCCTGCTTTGTAATGCTTTGTAATGCCTATCACCCATCCTCCAGCTCAAGCCTGCACTCCATGTCACGCCTCCCAGCAATCAGCAATGATTCCACTCACCTGTTCAGCCATCTAGTTCACCTGCTCTGCACCCTTTAAAAGCTGCATTCTCACTCTCCACCAGTGCTGAATTATTATACCTTCCACAGTCCCTGATAGTGAAGCCTTTAATCATAGAATCTTGTTCATGATGTCGGGTCTGGACCTGAGGGATGGGCGTCCCAGGTGCCCGAGCATCGGTGTCCGGCCCTGGGGCTACATCGGTGCAGCGGGCTCCGGCGGGGGCCTGTGTATTTGTCGTTGTTGATCCCGGGGGGTCATTGTGTGTGGTCCCTGGTGGGGTTCGTCCGGTTCTTCCCCTTGGTCGGATCTGGGGAGTGGACGAGTGGCTCGTCCTGTTCGGGTGCTTCCTGGGGTCTTGGGCTTTGATCGCCCTTTCGTCTGTCTCGGGCTTTGGGGGGACGGATCTCTGATGCTTCACAATCGCTACTAAATGTTCTATTGGAGGAACCTTATTCACTTATGCATGCTCACAACCACACACAAATGGATGTAGGGATGTATATGTAGATATATGTAGATGGGTATATAAATGAATATAAATATATATGTATGTATACTGTATATATATTTGTAGGTATGGGTATGTTTATATATAGAAATCTAATGCAAGGTCATGAATATTATCAGTCTTTATGCTTGTATGTTTCGTTGCTGTGTTCTGTCATGTGCTTTGCAGGATTGTGGACGGAGGTTTGGTGTGTTTGCCTTGTGCTCTTTTTGTGGATAATTGTTGTTTTGTTGTCTCACTTTCTCTTTTCTTTCTTTCTCTCTATTAAAAAAAATAAATAAATACATATTGGAGTGAGAGGATGGCTATAAGGTGTGAAGGGAGGCCATCTATAAATATAATAATAATAATAATAAACTTTATTTGTATAGCACCTTCCTACAATGCCTTGCATTGACCAAGGTGCTTAACAGGATAAAAAGATGAATAAACTGGAACAATAAATCAATGAAAATAGAATAAGAAACAACAGCAATAAAAGAAGCAATGGAAATAAAAAATGCTACATACTAAAATAACACAAGTAATAAAAGTTACACGCTGAAAGCTTTTTTGAACAAGTGGAAATAAAAAGGCAATGGAAATTAAAAAATGTTACATATTAAAATACCAGAAGTAATAAAAGTTACACACTGGAAGCTTATTTGAGCAAGTGGAAATAAAAAGGCAATGGAAATAAAAAATGCTACATACTAAACTACCAAAAGTAATAAAAGTTACACACTGAAAGCTTTTTTACACACTGAAAGCTTTTTTGAACAAGTGGGTCTTCAGTCTGGTTTTGAACAGAGTCAGATCAGAGGTGGCACGCAGCTCAAGGGGGAGGCTGTTCCAGGCTTTTGGGCCGGCAACAGAAAATGACCGGTCTCCCCATTGTTTGTACCTTGAGCGAGGCACCTCCAGCAGGTGTTGACTGGCAGAGCGTAAATCTCTGCCGGGCTGATGGGCTTTCAAAAGTTCTGAGATGTACAGAGGAGCAAGTCCATTCAGAGCTTTGAAAACAAACAGGAGCAGCTTGAACTGTATCCTGAACTGAACTGGGAGCCAGTGTAGAGAGGACAGGACAGGAGTGATGTGTTCATATTTTCGTGTGTTGGTCAAAAGGCGCGCGGCAGAGTTCTGTACAAGCTGTAAACGGGAGATGGAGGATTGATTAATACCAACATACAAAGCATTACAATAGTCAAGTCTGGAGGTCACAAAGGCATGGATGGCCTTCTCCAGATCACCACGGCTGAGAAATGACTTGACTTTGGAGAGCAGTCGGAGCTGAAAGAAGCTGGTCTTGACAACAGAACTGATCTGTTTATCAAACTTTAAGTTGGAGTCAAGCTGCACTCCAAGATTTCTGACCACCGGGTTGAAGTGGGGGAGGGGGAAACCAACACTGGGACTGGGAAGGATGTTGCTGGTGTCAGGTGCACCAAATAAAAGAATCTTGTTCATGCCTTGAATCCTTGCTTTGACCACGAACCTCTGCCTGTTTTTTGACTCCTCGCCTTGCCTTGCCCCATTTGGATTTATCTGCACTTCTGACCATGGAAACGACCCTGACTGCTTTTGACTTTCCCTCTGGATTCCACCTGCCACACACAGACTGAGAAGGTTAGTGACTTTTACTATATTCACAGTATCCCCTCATCCTCACCAAGTCACTAACCTCTCTGTCTTTCAAGTTTGGACTCTCACCTTGGACCCTGACTCCAGCAACCAGCAGCAAATATAATAAAAACTGTTCTTGTTTTTTGCACTCCTGTGTCTGGCTGTCTTTGAATCCAAAAACCCATTCGTGACAGAATAATTCAGCCAAAATGGATTCAAAGTCAGAACAGGAGTGGCTTTCTGGGCTTGAGGGCTCCTTGACTAAGCTGGACCTTCAGATGCAGCTAGTAAAAACCATGCTCTGGGCCAAGTTTTCTATACCCACCCCAGAGACTTTTCCTCGATCCTTGCCTGAAGCAGGTCCAGCCTCGGCTGCAAACTCCATGATTTTCACGCCTGCTGCAGCCCTGACTCCAACGCCTGCTGCAGCCCTGACTCCATCGCCTGCTGCAGCTCTGACCACCAAGCCTGCTGCAGCTCTGACCACCAAGCCTGCTGCAGCTCTGACCACCAAGCCTGCTGCAGAGGCCCCACAGCTCTCCACGTCGGCTGCTGCTGCAGAGGCCCCACAGCTCTCCACGTCGGCTGCTGCTGCAGAGGCCCCACAGCTCTCCACGTCGGCTGCTGCTGCAGAGGCCCCACAGCTCTCCACGTCGGCTGCTGCTGCAGAGGCCCCACAGCTCTCCACGTCGGCTGCTGCTGCAGAGGCCCCACAGCTCTCCACGTCGGCTGCTGCTGCAGAGGCCCCACAGCTCTCCACGTCGGCTGCTGCTGCAGAGGCCCCACAGCTCTCCACGTCGGCTGCTGCAGAGGATGCTCCACAAACCTCCACACCTGCATTACCTGCTGCTGATCTGGCCCCATTGCTATGTATTGGAGGGTCACCCGGCTTTTCGTCCTTTGCATTACTACTTGCCGGAGGACCTCATGGTCGCCCACCGGAGAACTGGAACGACTCTGGACAGCCCTTCTGGTTGTCAATCCGTTTCAAGCCCTCCTCAAAGACCCCCTCCACCCACCCTGTTCTTGCTAGTATTTATTTATTTTGTTTTTTCTAGTGGTCCGTCAGGATGCCGGACCTTAAAGGGGGGGCTATGTCATGATCAGCGGCCCCGCTGACCAACCTCCCATTGGCCCTGCCTTCATACTCACTCCCTCCTGTTATTGTTTTCAGCCCCTTTTGTCATAGTTTATCTTCCCCTGCTTTGTAATGCTTTGTAATGCCTATCACCCATCCTCCAGCTCAAGCCTGCACTCCATGCCACGCCTCCCAGCAATCAGCAATGATTCCACTCACCTGTTCAGCCATCTAGTTCACCTGCTCTGCACCCTTTAAAAGCTGCATTCTCACTCTCCACCAGTGCTGAATTATTATACCTTCCACAGTCCCTGATAGTGAAGCCTTTAATCATAGAATCTTGTTCATGCCTTGAATCCTTGCTTTGACCACGAACCTCTGCCTGTTTTTTGACTCCTCGCCTTGCCTTGCCCCATTTGGATTTATCTGCACTTCTGACCATGGAAACGACCCTGACTGCTTTTGACTTTCCCTCTGGATTCCACCTGCCACACACAGACTGAGAAGGTTAGTGACTTTTACTATATTCACAGTATCCCCTCATCCTCACCAAGTCACTAACCTCTCTGTCTTTCAAGTTTGGTACTCTCACCTTGGACCCTGACTCCAGCAACCAGCAGCAAATATAATAAAAACTGTTCTTGTTTATTGCACTCCTGTGTCTGGCTGTCTTTGAATCCAAAAACCCATTTGTGACACCAGGACCTTCTTGCTGTGAGTTATCAGTGCTAACCACTAAGCAGTCGTGTTGCCCTATACTGTATATGCGGCTGTAAAAGTAAATCAGCCGTGATTATTGCAAGTCCTGTAGCAACAATGCTTTTTGGATAACGTTTTTCTGCTGGCTTTTTTATTGGCGCTATCCATGACGAACACTGGATTGTATTATATACAACGTTCTGTTTGCCAAACATCCAAGTATTTGTTGGTATCACATATTGCATAGGGAACTATTTTTAGTAATCCTGACCAGTGTTATTGAGCAAACATGTACAGTACGTACAAGTTATGAAACTTGAATGAAGTCCTTTAAATATGACAAATAAAATATGCTGAATATGCAATGGATATGTAGCCTACATGGCATTTTCATCAGCAAGTATTTTATCATGCTGTGTGAAAGAGACTTTGTTTTGGAGTGGGATGAGATCATCAGCACATCTACATTGTTGCCTCTCTCAGGCAGTTGTGTTTGCTCCGATTCACACTTCATCGTTAAGCATTCCTCATCCCATCTCACTCTCTTTCGTTGGGTGACTCACACTGGGCTCTTGCCACACGAACTGAGCTCACCATTTCAGCTTCCATTAACACTGAACTGTGAAGAAATCAAGGGCCAACCAAGGCTCCTGTGTATCTAATTCATCCTCTCTGCGAGTACTGTACCATTGAGAAAGCAAACCTCTGGGGAGAGCAGACGGCTCCTGTTCCTGCTAGTGTAATCTCTGCTCATATGGGAGGGAAGGCAAACTACCCGCTTCAACACCACCCCACCTGAATGAACAGTCTGAAATGTGTGAGCTGTGTTTGGCTCACCACATGCTCTTTGAAAAACACTGCTGATACTGGGGCGGTAAAACATATAAAAAAAGTAGAGGGAAACTGCATCCCTAGTGCAATTCAAATGTAGGGCAATGATCCATCAAGACCCCTCCTCGGGGTTGAGTTCTGTTGGTGAGAGCATGTTTGTTTTTGACCTTGCCTTCTGTCTCTCTGAGCACACCTGGCAATCAAGCCTGTGTATCATCGCCACTTCGCTGTGAGAACTCCACTGGCCAGGACACACTGAATTGTTGTGCAAGCCAGAGATTGATGACCTGAATCGCTTTGAGCGTTTAACGTCTTTAAAACCTTCCTCAAACGTCTGAAGACTCGTTTGCCTGCCTGCCCTCCAGCATTGACTTACGCATGCCCTCCTTGTCTGCAGGATTACCCACCTGCCTGGCTTTCATGCCAGTCTGTCAAGCACATCAGTCAGCACACACCCTGAGGGTACCCTCATCTAAGACCTCCCCTGGATCTCTTAGCTCAGTCTCAGACTACAGCAGCACCATCTTAGTAGATCACCCTGTGCTAAAAATACAAAATACTTAAAGATATACAAATTCCAGAGCCTGTGTTTGAGCTAATTCTTGGTTGTAGCACGTTTCAAAGACAAATGTGTA
>JBBPBX010036597.1:0-24001 GCA_038048925.1 Garcialebias charrua | reverse complement strand
CATCCATCCATCCATCCATCCATCCATCCATCCATCCATCCATCCATCCATCCATCCATCTTCTCTCCCTTCTTGTTGCTGTTTAGGATCAGTGAGAGCTGGTGTACAAAGTACATCTCCAGTGGTCATTGGTAGAGAATATACCAGTTATCATAATTTTATTTAAATTTTGTATTAATTTTTTTAATAGGGGAGTGGTGATGCAGAGGTTACATAAGGTGGTTCTGTGAACAGAAGGTTGCTGGTTCACCTCCCCGGATTGACAACATCAAAATGTGGGTGGAAAAGTGAAACACCCACACCTGCCTCTATCCTCATTTGACTCATTCTGGGCCCTTGAGCAAGGCCCTTAACCCAGGGGTTCCCAAGCTTTCCCACGCCATGGTTCCCCAAACAGCATTAACTTCTGGCTGAGGCCCCCCTTGCAAACCCACAAAAATGCTACAAAATATGTAAAGAAACATAAAGTTTTAGAATATTTTAACTTTTGTTCACTATACAGTATTCAATTAATTATTAAAGCTGCTGGGCAGAAAAACATTATTAACTAACATGTTTTAATCACTGTATTATATTCCCACTGAAAAACTGAAAGTTATGCACCATAACTCATGTTCCCTGAAGGAAGGGAATGAGGTGCAACATACTTGCTATGGGAATTGCGCCCCCGCACGATTACCTGAAGGAATATACTCACGCCTTTACGGCCAGGGGCGTCACCGCCGCGCCAGAGGCCCCGCCCTCTGGTTACTTAAGCGGCTTGCGCCCCTCCATCTTTCTCCAAAGTTTGCACTTCACCGAGCTTTCAGCATTGAAAAGGGCCAGCTATGTTGCACCTCGTTCCCTTCCTTCAGGGAACATGAGTTATGGTGCATAACTTTCAGTTCCCTTTCAGTTGGTCTCTCGGTGCAACATACTTGCTATGGGAACGTAATCCACTCACGCCCTTGAAATGCTCAGTAAAATGCATGCTAGAGTGAACGTCTGCCTGTGACCAACAGGCACCTCAAGGCTACTTTCTACAGTGTGTTAGAAAGGACAGCCTGAGTGACGTCACCTGCAGTAACATCCAAACTGTAATGCTTTGCAAAAGTATTTAATGAGCTCCAATTCGCAGCAGCACAGATGTCTGTGACTGGCACACCCTTAAATAAAGACCAGGAAGTGGCCAAGCCTCTAGTGGAGTGAGCATGCACTCCAGAGGGTACCTGTTGACCTTTGCTACCGTAGGCCCTCTTAATGGCCTCAGTCACCCAATGTGAGAGGCGTTGTTTTGATAGGGCTCTCCCTGTAGCAGGTGCTTTAAAGCAGACGAACAGTTGGTTTGTTTTCCTCCATTCGGCTGTTCTCTGTATGTAGGTGGGTAAAGCCCTCACTGGGCAGAGAGCCTGTAGCCTTTCCTGTTCCTGAGTGAGGACAGGGGCCGGTGGAAAGGAGGAGAGATCAAAGTCTAGACTCCTGTGGTTCAAGGTCAAGACCTTGCGGGTGTATGCAGGATTAGACCTTAAGGTGACCTTTGACCCGTCAGGGGCGAATCTGGTACACATTGGATGTACAGACAATGCATGGAGGTCACCCACGCGTTTCGCCGAGCAAAGTGCCGAGTAGAGCAGTTTTATAAGATAGTAAATCTATCTTAACTGTGCTCAGTGGCTCAAATGGAGGGTCACAAAGAGCCCCCAGAACCAGGCAAGATCCCAATCAGGGGTCAGGGTCCTGCTGGGTGGTTTGGTCTGAAGGACACCCCTCATAAACCTTATTATGATTGGATGTGCTCCGGGTGTCTTGTGTCCACAGCTTTCATGACAGGCTGAGATCGCTGATAGGAAAACTTTAATCGTTGAATAAGAACAACCTTTTTCCAGTAAATCCTGAAGGAAAGTTAGGAGTTGAGCCAAGTCGCATGCATAAGAAATAATATTTCTTTCTGAGCACCAGGCTTCAAAAATGCGCCACTTTTGTGCATATAAAGATTGTGTTGAACCAGCACGGGCATTTTGTATGGTCAATACCACATTTTCTGGCAAGCCTGATGCCATCAACCTGTTCTTTTCAGCCAACAAGCTGAGGCTTTTGGTATTTCCTGGCCTAGGTGGTTGTATTGTCCCTTCTGGTGAGACAGAAGCTGTTAACCTCTGGGGGTCAACCAGATTGGGGAGACCTTCTTGTTGATGTGCTCCCAAGTTACCTTGCTCAGGGTTAATTGAGGGCCGATGTAGTCTGTCAACTTTATTAGACAGGTTTTGAGCGGAAAATGTATTTTCCTCCTCCAAATCTGGAGTTATGTCGTGAGGCTGCGAGTTATGTAAACGAGCAGACCTCCTAACTCCGATCCTTGTTTTGTGGTGGTCCAGTTCACTGGTCCTTTGCTTTAATGGAGCATTGGTACCAGGTAAACCGACCAAGGTCCGTGCATCACCCCCTGGGGGAATTATTTTTGAAAGCAGTTTTGGATCAGCACAGAACGGGGAGAGACGTGTTGTCTGAGAACTGCTCGAGCATTTCATGTCCCTCGTTAATAACAAAGGAACAGCTGCACCGTAGCGTGGGGGTGTGCCTCCTGGTTTGGCAGAATTGAGATTATTTGATGATAAGGAGCTCAGTTCCTCTTGGAAAACAGGAAGAGAAATCTGATTCGGCTCAGGTTTGTTTTCATTCACAACCGGCTGAACACAGTCTGATGATTTAGGAGCCAGGTGAGATGCTAGAGTGTCCTCGATCTGAGGCACGTTAGCTATTCCCACTTCATCCATCCCATCCACGTCGAGGAACTGTGAGAGGGGGAGAAGCATAGGGGATCGTGGCTAAGTCCAGGTGTGCGTTAGTTCTGTCAGAAAATCCGGGAACACGGGCATCTTTTGCCTCGTGGCGGCCTGCTGCTTCGAGTAGAAATAGTTTCCTGCCAACCTCATGACCTGTTGGCGAGGCGGAGGTTCAAGCCATGGGATATGCAACGCGTCCGCTGCTCTGTGGCACAAGTCGAACAGAGCAGGGATGGAAAAGTCAGTTTCTGGGAGCACAGGTACTGGGGTCTGGGAGAGGTCTTCACCCTGATCCTCCAGTTCCACGTCCGCTTCCTCCGTTGAAAATTCGCCTGAGGCTGAAATTGAGATCTCGTCCTCGTTCATCATGCCCCAGGTGTCGAATTCGACTGTTAGGTCCACCATGGGAGCCAGCACGTCAGGGCTGTCGCCCCATTCGACACGTGTGCTGTCATGTAGAGCTATGTTCTCGAGCTCCAGCGTGGGAGTGAGGGGCTCCGTAGTGCCCGCGTCCGCTGGTGTCACTGAAGAGCCCATGGCCTTGGCGACGAGGTCAACCTGATGCCGCAGCACCGCATACATCATGAGGCTGCAGTGTGGGCAAAAGTCGGGCGCATCCAGTGCTGTTTTTGCATGTAGCATCCCCAAGCAGATTGGACAGGCCTCGTGGGTGTCCGTTGCTGCGAGGGAAAAACCACATCCGCTGGGACAGGCGCGCAAGGTTGGGCTCGCCGTCCCGCTGGTTTTCCTTGGAAGTCTCGCCTTTCGCTTTCCTTTCTCCGGAGGCATGTCCAAGATGAGGCGAGCGAGTCCTTCCAGAATCTTCTTTCTTTTTCCTTGAAAAGCCTCCTCCGTCGCGTCGCTTTCGCTGGCTAGCTCGCTAGGGGTTAGCGAGGTAGCCTTTTTTCTTGTGGCGTAGTTAGTGCCGTAGAGCGAAGCAACCTGTAGAGAGAGGAGAAGAAAATACTTCGGGGTTAAGAGAAATGTGCTGGACTAGCCTTCGCTAGTCAAGCAGTACGCAGGAATAATTCTCTGTGCGCTCTGTGTAGGGAGCAAGCTCACCTCTGGTTGAGCGATGAAGCAACAGAGGAGTCCCGCGAAGAGGTAGTTCAGGTTTAAGCGAGGTGAAGGGCAAAAAAGAGAAAGATGGAGGGGCGCAAGCCGCTTAAGTAACCAGAGGGCGGGGCCTCTGGCACGGCGGTGACGCCCCTGGCCGTAAAGGCGTGAGTATATTCCTTCAGGTAATCGCGCAGGTGCGCAATTCCCATAGCAAGTATGTTGCACCGAGAGACCAACTGAAAGGGAACACAACTTTTCAACAAACTGTTGACAAGAACAAAACAAAATAAATCTAAACTCTCTGTCGAACGTGTTTATCTGGAAACGACAAATACTGATTTCCCTAGTGGGCAATTTTAAATATTATTATTACTTTTTTAAATTTATTTTACCTTTTTTAAATCTTCTTCTTTCCAGCTATCTGAGGCCCCCCTAGCGCCCCCTGTCGACCCCCACTTTGAAAAATGCTGCCATAACCTACCGTCTGCTCCCCTGGGCGCCCTAGAGAGCAGCTCTCTGCTCCACACAGAGGGCTGTGGTAGCTCGGTGGTCTGTGGTTGCATCAGGAAGGACATCTGGTGTAAAAACAATCGCCAAGTCTTTGTGCGACTTAGGCTGTGGCGACACCTGACGAAGGGAGCAACCGAAAGAAAAAAATTTATATAAAAAAAAAAAATACAATGAAAATAGGAATTCTACATTTCATAATAGCTGAACAACGTGTCGGTGGAGGTGTACAATCTTCAGGTGGTGACCTTTTAAATCTGAAGTCATCCAAAATGGTGGCGTTATTAAAAGAATGTTGATTAATTAATTTTAAAAAGTGTAAATCTTCTGCCCTGTAGTTTTGAGTTAACTTTTCTTTTCTTTAGTGTATTTCTGCACACCTGCCCTTCATTTCTGATCATCACCACACCTCCCAATCATGCCATCTCTTCTTACTACAGTTTCTTTCTTTATTGTAAAATTACTATTACTATTATTACTATTACAAGGAACATTGTTATAACAATGAAACAGCAAGGCTAGAACATAATATTACATATAAAAAATATACTTTGTAAATTGTTTTTGCTATTTTTTAACAGGCACCTAAACACATCAACAATCGCATCATAAACACATGCTGTAGGACGGATCTGCTCCACCTATTACACCTTGGCAGAGAACGTCCAGCTTTTATTTAATCTGAAGACAATTATAATCTCCTTTTCAGACTACTGAAGTGATGCTTTTATTTCCAGCGATCCAATCTGCAAAAAGCTGTCCTCTAGCTTAAGCCTTGTGTTGGACCTTTTAGCACCAGTTAGTGGTGGTTTAAGTCAAAGAGCAAATTCTCTGTGTGACAAAGTGTCAGTAAGTCTTTTAAGCCTTCACTGTCCTTAATGTGACTCCTTATAAGTATTTAGAAAAATATATTGTACAAGGGGTAAAATGCAGCTTTTTATGATAATTGCTTCACCATTAAGTCTTTACTAAACAAGAGCTGTGTAAAATTACAACATGGTGAAAACGATCAATTCCTTAGTCTTAATCATTTCTTACTCATCAGCCGATTTGTTTTGAACAAGAACAGCATCAACTCTTCTGTCTGTTTTCAGCATAAGGCACAGCTCTGATAAAAGGCACATCTGTTGTGCATGAGCTAACCAGAACACAATTAAAAATAGTCAAGGATGAAAACTGCGGGAGCTTCAGAGGAACAGTAATTGCTGCTCTCCTTCTGGCTGAGCTCGACAGGAGGCTCCTGAAGGGAGCATCCACCAGCCAGACACTGTCAGTTCCCGAGGCCATTAGTGAGAAATACAAGGAATAATTTGTCAGCAAGGTTGGCACGTTGACCAAGGAGAGTATTAAAGAAGGATGTTTTGACATAATTCCCTCGTTTCATTATTTACAGCTGGGCTTCTGTTGGAAGGCTGTTAAAATTTAGACGTTAAAGTCTTTGCTGCAGACTTTGTAGATAATTTACTTGATTTCATAAAGCAAATATGTATTTTTTCTTTTAGTTAGATTGAAAACCTGAGAATGAGATGTACGGTAATGATGTGATTAAATATTGCAAAGTCATTTTTTTTAACTAAAACATTTTGAACTGGGCGGACATGGATATGATGTTTGTAAAGGGCATAATGAGTTATGGTATTGAGCTGTTTACATATACAGTATATGTAATTTACAATTTTCAACAGGAATATTTCCAGACAATATGAAAGTAGCTATAGTTCCTCTTTTTAAAAATGGTGATAAATGTGTGTTCAATAATTATAGACCAATGTCCTTGTTACCGCAGTTTTTAAAAAATTATAGAATTTTTTTTTTGTGACCCGATTAGATCAATTTATTGCTAAACAAAATATTCTAAGTAGCAGTCAGTATGAGTTTAGAGCAAATAACTACATCAATGGCTCTCATGGAATTAATAGAACAAATAACTTCTGCTGTCGATCAAAAACAATATTGTGTTAGTATTTTTGTTGATTTAAAAAAGTATTTGATACTGACCATCTCCATGAAAATTGGATAAATATGGCATTAGAGGACCAGCATTACAGTGGGTATCTAGCTATTTGAAAGATAGGAAACAGTTTGTACAGATAAATGATGTAAGATCTGACCTCTGTAATATCACATGTGGAGTTCCTCAAGGTTCTGTACTTGGACAAAAGTTATTTATTTTATATGTGAATGACTTGATAAATGTGTCAGGACTCCTTAAATGTGTTCTATTCGCAGATGATACCACATTTTTTTGTTTAGGTAAATATATAGAACAGATGTTGGAGTTGATGAAGACAGAATTTGTTAAAATACAAACTTGGTTTAAGCTTAATAAATTATCATTAAACTTAGATGAAACTAACTACAGTATATGATATTCAGTAATAGAAAGAGAATTGTTGATGTTCCATTTAAATTGATGGTGTTGAGATTTGTAAAGTGAGTGAGGTGAAGTTTTTGGGTGTTATCATTGATGACAAACTGACATGGAAACAACACATAAATTCTGTAAGAATAAAAATAGCTACATCTATTGCAGTACTGTACAAAGTCAGAGACTTATTAAATGATAAAGCTCTGTATTTGTTGTATAACACAATCATTGTTCCACACTTAATCTATTGCATTGATGTTTGGGGGAAAGCATGTAAAACTACATGTATTACAAAGCCTATTTTTGTTTTACAGAAAAAAAGCTGTAAGAATTATCACCAGAAAGCATTACTGTCACCCATCAAGCCCATTATTTTATCATTATTGAAGTTCCATGATTTGGTAGATTATAATATTTTATCAGTTATGTATAGGGCTCATAATAATACATTAAATATACAATTAAATTTTGTTAAAAGAGAGAGTTGTTATAATCTTAAGGGGATGGAAAGGCCCTGAAATAAGACACAGTATGGGATGATTGAGTGATTGACAACACAGTAAAAGTTAAAGTTGGGATACTATTGTTTCAGGGGAATATACAGTAAGTTCATATTTTGTCAGACATTTTCTGATACCAACCTCACACTGTACTTTGTACCACTTTTACGCTTAGTGATGTCATTTTCTTTTCCACTTCAGTAACTGAAGACAGAAAAAATAATGTTTGTTGTTTGGAGATATTTTTAAGACAAACACAAGTTCTGTGTTCTTATTGAAAGACATGTGTTTCTAAAGTCAATGTATAATGTTACTCGGTATTGGTTTTCAATATCAGCAAGAACCCAAACTGAAAAAAACAAAACAAAACAAAAAACAGATCTATATCAGGACACCGCTAGGAATGTGTATAAAGCTCAGTGTGAAAATCCAGAAACTCTAGTTCTCTAGCAGTCGGGTGTACCTATTTCATTAATAAGCTTCATTTGACTCTAGTATGTTTTAGGACATTGGTTCACTTTTTACAGGACTTTACTCAAGGTGGTTAAAAGGGCTCCAGAGTAAGACTGGCCTAGATCTGGACAATAATTTTATACTAGGAGGCTCTGGAAAGCCTACAGGTTTACAGGTATCTCTTGTAAAGGAGTCCTTGAGGTTCAATTAGACTAACCTTTACAAATAAAGGTTGAAAAAAAATAGTTATCTATATGCATTTTTTAGAAGAGAAACTGTCATGTATACAGATGTAGGCATACACTCAAAGTCCAAAGCTGTAAATTCACAAAAATAAATCAACATAAATTAACAACACTGAAAAGATCATACTGGATTGTTTGAAATAAATAAAACTCAGAACAGCTGAAAAAAATGTATCCACTTTCCTTACCTCTTCCCCCACGTTTATCCAGATTACAAACATTATCACATGCCTTATGTAGTGGTACACCTCTTTCTCTGAAAACGTTCAGTGAGACACCGCTTTCTTGGAAAACCTTCAGGAAAGGAGAGCACGTTTATCCCATTAATATGAATCCAGGACACAAATTATCTCACCAAGAGACTCTTTATTTTTGTTCTAATTCAAATAATCAAAAGAATAACCTTCTGTTACTGTATTATCATTATTATTTTCAATATTTTGATAATAAAAAGACTCTGTTTAATCAAAGGACAGGTCAAAATGATCTTTCAGTATTTGTTTAAAAGTGTTCAGACAGTTTAATCAGTTTTAATCATAAAGCTGGCGTCTACTTTCTAATTCACTTCTCCTAACACTTTTCCCCTCTTTTCCCCTCCTTTCCAATAACCTCCTCATGACCTCCACTAAACTCCTCCTACTTCCTGGTTGAACTAACCAATAGGAAAGGAGCGAGTACAGCAAGTCAGACTCTCTTTAAAAGTTCTAACTTGGCTGAGTCATCAGTTAGTTGGAGAGTTGAGATGAGACTTTCTTGAGCTGTTGAACGTTGGCCATGAGTCAAAGGCCTTGTTTCTCAGCTAGGACTTACAACATGCCGTTGTACTTCCGACTGGGCTTCAAAGCTCCAAAATCTTTGAATAAAAATTCCTTCTGAGGAATAATTTATTTTGGAAACCAACCGGAACTGCCGCTACTTCTGCGGATCAAAGCAGACACAGGAGACGCTGGGAAGGTGACACGCTATGGCTGGAAGCCATCTCTTTACCGGAGCCTTGACTGATCATCTTTGCAAGGTAACGCGTTGTTTGATGTTAACCAAGCATACCTGGAGTTTAGCTGACGTTGCTAGAAGAGCTGTCATGTCCTGGTTGAACTCACTCAGTTATGCCCCTTTTCCACTTGTTGGCCCGGCTCGGATGTGACGTCATATTTGCGTGCCAAGCGCGCGTTGGAGAGCATTTCCACCTAACAGATGCGCGGCGCCGCGCCAAGATTCCGGCCTCATCTCAGAGCAGGTCCGAGGCCGGCTGGCCCCGAACCGTGAGGAGGAGGCTGGACTGAGTTTGAGGAAGTGGCTGCCGTGAGGGAGCAAAACACCGAAGGACTTTACAAGATTAACACGGTAAAAACAATTATTTGTATTAAAAATTACATCACACATGTGTCTTAAGCCGAACTATTCCTTAATAATTCCACGTTGTTGTCAAAACGGCAGGATTTAAAAAAGTAGTTTCGCCACGTGCACGCGCGCGCCCGCGCGCGCGCACGTGAGCCGTCTTTATTTCTATAATGTAGCTAAATAAACGCTTTAAAAAATATAGTTCATAGCTGACGTTATATCAAGAGGGTGCTTGAGCTTAACAGTTCCTTAATAATTTCACGTTGTGGTCAAATCAGCTGGATTTAACAAAGTAGGTCGACACATGCACATCACATGCACGCGCGGGTGGGGTCGATCGGCGTTCTTTGTTTTAAATGTAGCTAAATAAAAGCTTAAAAAATATATTTCATAGCTGCTTTATACCACGAGGGTTCCTCAGGTTAACAAGTCCTTAATAATGTCACGTTGTGGTCAAATCTGCTGGATTTAAATTGATTTGTTTTGACTAATTCCAAACCTATCACATGTGCTTCGAAAATAAATTATTAAAAAATCGAATTTTAATTCAAATAACTCCAACAGCTTACAGTATGCACATAAACATGTAGTGATTACACTCTGTTGGTTTGAAAAATATCTGCTTTGTGGTTTCTGAGATATAAGATATGTGTTAAATACTAGTAGAAAAAAAAAGCTAGGTCGACACACTTATGTCTATTAAAAATCGAATTTTAATTCAAATAACTCCAACAGCTTACAGTGTGTATATAAACATGTAGTGATTACACTGTGTTGGTTTGAAAAATATCTGCTTTGTGGTTTCTGAGATATTTGATATATGTATATATATCTTACATATATCTTATAAAATATATCTACATATAAAACAGTTTCTAGACTGAATTACCGGTAACCATGTTTTTCTTTTTTTTTACAGTTAAGACGAAGAAGTCAACACCAGAATTTATCAACTTGTGTCTTCTGGAGGAAGCACATGAGACAACAGGAAAAAAATCATTTAGGTGGATGCAGTATTTATTTTTGTGCTTTTTTCACTTCTTAGTTTTCATAATAAACATTTTATTTCTTAAGTGGTGTCATTGAACAATAATTTCCTACACATATTTTACAATGTTAAGTGTCTACAGTATAGTGTTTGTTTAAAAACATACTGGAAGTTAAGAATATTACACAATATTATTGTGGGCGACCGTGGTGTAGTGGTAATGGCAGTCGACCCCTGATCGGAAGGTTGGAGGTTCGAATCCCGCATCCGCCCACCATGTGTTGTGTGTCCCTGGGCAAGACACTTAACCCCGAGTTGCTCCCGGTAGGTCTGGATGGCGCCTTGCAAGGCAGGCTACCACTACCGGTGTATGAATGTCTGAATGAATGGGTGGATGGCTGGTATTGTAAAGCGCTTTGGGGCTCCTCACAGGGGGCTGGAAAGCGCTATATAAATAAGCTCCATTTACCATTCAATATTTTCCATTTGCATTTGACCTTTAAAGAATCATAAGAAAAAGATTATTAGATTTGAACAGCCATCCATCCATCCATCCATCCATCCTTCCTGTTGTCGTGTCATGAGTAGTGCAGCAGCTTTTGCCAGGATGCACAGATGTCAACATGAACCCATCCATCCATCCATCCATCCATCCATCCATCCTGATGTCGGGTTGTGGGTGCAGCAGCTTTTCCAAGGATGCACAGACGTCGCCATCAACCCCGATGAAGCTGTTCTTGGATGCCCAAACGAGTTTCCTGATCAACAAACATTTAATTATTAATACTTTGTTTTTACGTTTAAAGAAACATGCTTTTAATGTTTATGGGACAGTTTAAACCAAATTATCCATTTGCATTTGACTTTGAATTAGCCCTGACAAAATATTACCGTTTAAATTTAATGAAATACAAACATTTAATATTACCTTACTGTAAAAATAGTTTAACTGATTACAGGGCAGTGTGATCAATGTGTTAAGCAATGTTAACAGGAACCTTGTGCATATATGAGAATAATCTTTATTATAAAGAAACAAAATGGAAAACACAGGGGTTTAAAACAAGCTGAAAAGTCTATAAAGTAAGATCAGAGCATTAAATAGCTCAAGGGACATTACCGCCAACAGGTGGTGAGACAAGGTTCTGCAGGGTGTTCTTCTTCTAACGTCTAGTGGTGGCTAGTAAATAGCTTGAGGTAACACTACCGCCACCACGTGGTAGGACGAGTGAGATTCTACACCCCGCCCACAGAAGGGCTGCAGTAAGTGAATGGAAACAAAACCGTGCATGTGAGCCGATCCTAACTGGACCAGACCGGACCAGACTGGGCCGCTCTGGGCCGGTAGTGGAAAAGGGGCATAAGACAAACTTCCCCTCTTCCTCCTCTTTCTTACTCTTATCTTTGCCTGTAACATTAAGCTAAAGTGCCTTCAGATATAAGTTATTTAAAATCTCATAACTTGATTATGTTGTCCCTTAAACATTTATAGGAAATTGATTAGAACTAAATCAAAGTGTACATGTATGATGTTATTTTAATGATCTGTTAAATAATTGACCGCATTTCCTTGATGGGTCAAATATAGTAACGTTTCATGTCACTTACATATCTCATCTGGTCATAAAAGATATTGTTTAATCCAAAAAGAAGAGAATCCGTGAATAAATGAACAATTATTATTCTTGATCTTGAACTAGTCTTGAATAACTGATTAAGGTTGTAACAGGTAACCCTTCTTCACATACTACATTTTCAACCTTGCTCTCGACGGAGGCAGTCGCAACCCTTCCCTCTCCTGTCCTTCCCCCCCCTGCTGCTGGCAGCTCCTCAGCTAAGCACCTCGAACGCAAATTAAGATGGATTGGAGGTTTGGGCATTCGATTCTACAAACAAGATCTCTACAGAAGGAACGGCACAAGGGGAGCCTTTCCACCCTCACAGAGTGACGGAGGATACGCCATGGATTCCGCCATGGATTCCTGGGAGTGCTCTGTGGAGGTGAAGAATCTTGGATTATATTGGATTATGATGGCAGCGCTTTGCTTTTTGGCGTTTGTGGAGCACTGGTCTATCGCAAAAGAGGGAGACTTCAGCAGGACTTAAGTGCCTGGAGCACCCGACGTCTGGTCTGCGCCGTGACCTCGAGAAATCAGCTGTTTGTGAGCTTATCCAGAGGGTGAACAGATCACCCACGGATTTGGACTCTGGACGCTGTGGTCAACATCAGAAATCAGCTGTTTGCGAGCTTATCCAGAGGGTGAACAGATCACCCTCGGATTGGGACTCTGGACAGCTGTGGTCAACATCTGAGGTCAGAGCTTGGATCAGTGGAAAAAGTCCCGAATTGGATCACTTTGGAACAGAATCGCCCTTACAGACTGAAGGCCACAGAAATTACAATGTGTGCCTGATGTGAAAATATTTGTCAATTCTTATCTGACTCCCTTGGAAACAGCCTTGGGAAAGGCTGGATATCTAATTTCTCCTGAGATGTGCTTACTGTGGACAAAATAGCTGCTGTCTTGTCTGCTACCCCCCCGGAGAACTTTTCTATGAGCGTTATCGGAGGCATCCGGAATGTATCATGGACAGATCCTCCCTGCCTCAGTCTCAACATGCAACATGTAACTGTCCTTATGTGCTTATGGTATGGTTTTTACTGTGTCATGCGGTGTCTTGCAGACAAAATGTGATACATTTTTTTTAATACCAATGCTGTAACCCCCATGGTTCCTTACCTTTTTTTCACACCTTTGACCTTCATCCCGAGACGGATGAGAGAGGCCGCGCTGAAGAACATGTCATGTGTTTTGAATAAGCAGCAGCTTTACATACTCAACCCCTCTCCTGGATGACTGTGTACTGTATACATAATCACGTTGTATTGGTGAGAACTGGTGCAATGTAATAATAATAATAATAATAATTAATTCAATTTATAACGCACTTTTCATTACTGAAAATCTCAAAGTGCTACACATATATTGAATGCTACACACATTCATGTGTGTAGCATGTGTTTTATTAACGCAATGTTAATAAAAGCTCTTGTATCTTGTATCTTGTATCTTGTACATACTGGATTGAAAATAATAATGATAATACAGTAACAGAAGGTTATTCTTTTGATTATTTGAATTAGAACAAAAATAAAGAGTCTCCTGGTGAGATAATTTGTGTTCTGGATTCAAATTAATGGGATAAACAGTGTGCTGTCCTTTCCTGAAGGTTTTCCAAGAAAGAGGTGTCTCACTGAAAGTTTTCAGAGAAAGAGGTGTACCACTATACTTACAAAGCTGTATTTATTTCAGATGGCGTGTAGATGTTGTCCCTGGATTATATTCAAATTAACACTCCCTGTTCATCTTGTTTTTTTTCAGGCTTGGATGAATGAGATCCATGATTATGACCCAGAAATCTGCCATCCGGCTCTGACTCGCACCGTCTTTGCAACCCTTGAGGGGTCCTGCCTCCGTCTGGACTACCCACGCACTAACATCAGCCGCAGGGCCACATATAACGAGAGGGCCCACGAAGCCACCTTCGTCGAGACACGCTGTTTTCAGCTCGCAAAAAGCAAAGTAGGAACACTCTCTCAGGGACGTCTTTGTTCTGGGACTCACAGGAAAAACTGAAGACATGTTGCACCGCTAGCATTTTCCCTCTTCGTGAATGCTTTATCAGTTGTGGGTCCACTTTATGTTTTACTCTTCTTTACAAATGTCGGCATGAGCAGAAAAGTTACAAGACTGTCAAAAATCAGAGTGTGCAGCATATGTGTATACGTGTCGGATGAATAGATGCCTGCAGGTTTGAATAATTGATGCACCTTGAGGTGACATTTAAGGTGACATTTTAACACGGTGCCCCAAAGTTCAAGCTCACACAAAAACACCAAAGTGAAGAAGAACATTTTAGAAGTGATGGATACTTGGCAAGACCCATGAGAATTTTTTTTTTTCCGACATCTAAAATCTGCCTTTGTCTCTTAAAGGTGTTGCTGCTACCATTGGTGTTGGCTCGGAAGAGGGTGTGGAACCCAAAGTATCCCATCTGCATCCAACTGGCTGCAGGGTCCGAACTTCAGGAGAGGGAAAGAGGTGGTTTGGAGAACCTTGAGGATGCGCTGGGAGCCGAACCCGCACAGAGCCACAACGCTCCAACCATACTTTACCTCTTTGGCCGCACTGGGAGAGAAAAGGAAGAGTGGTTTCATCATCTTCTGCTGGCATCCATGGATGCAGAGGTGGAACTGGAGAAGGATAGACAGAGACATGGCAGATGTGTGTCCCAACTGGGTATGAGAAATATTATTAATGCACAAAAAACAAATATCTTTACAAATACAACATACTGTATGTGGGTAGATTAAGGATTATATACTCAGATTTATAAAGCCATTCCCCATCAAGGGAATAAAAAAATCAGACGAGCTTTGTTTCAGAAATATTATTGCTCTTAAAGAATAAACTTAGTTTAATAACATAGTTTCTAAATCAAATCTGTTTTCAGTGTTATCCATCACAGTTACTTTTTTATGGCTGACTGAGTTATTTATAGGTTGGCATCTAGTCTATTGCATGGTTTGGTAAAGCAACGAATAAACCTGTTTATTTTTATTTTTGAAGGACGGCATTTTTACAACAGCACTGATATCAATCACGTCTGTGTATGTCCTTCGATTTTAGAGCTGAAGATGAAAAAAAGATTTATTTGAGAAAACAGCAACGTTTAACATTTAAAGTCAGTAAAGTGAGACAACTACAGTGTGCATAGCTACATTTCATTTATTCTGCTGAAGTGTTAGAAAGCACACAGCTGTACTACAATATTCAATTAAACTTTGCAATTGGATCCATTTTAAGAGGTTGACTGGAGTACTACCTGCAGACGACAGCAGTCAGAACAATCTCAGATTGGACAACTGGAGAAGTTTTCACAGTCAAGCTGAAAGCTACTCAAAGAACAACCCATTAAAGAGTGAATTGCCACCATCTAGAGCTGTTGAAACTCACTCAGAAATTGCTTAGAGGACTTTTTACAAAACACTTCTTTATTATTTTAAGTACACTGAACAAAAATATCACTGCAGCACTTTTGTTTTTGCTCCCATTTTTTCATCAGAATCAGAATAAGCTTTATTATCACTGTACCTGTACTGAAACACAGTGTGATTATGTTCATACAGTTGTCCAAAAGATGGGCGGAGTGCACGTTGCTGCTGCGCCAGAGAGCGTGGCCCCTTATCCTTTTTAGATAAAAAAGGGAACAGGCCGTGAGGATAGTATAGTGGTATTACAAAAATGATCTCTTCACATTTTTTTCTTGTCAGGACACAATTTAAAACATAAAAAAAAAACTGCTGCCAGCAAGCACATTTATAGACACATTACATATGCATTTGACAACAATATGGTGAGATTTAGCAACAAAGCACTTCCAGATAGTCCATGGTCCTGAAAAGATGTTGGTGTCAGCCGGTACAGCGCTGATAAGCCTTCACAGAAGTTCTTGGGGGGGTAGACAGAGCTTCTCCTTACTTTACACATATCCCAGGAGAAATTTGATAAGTATGCCTGCTTCGAGGCCAAACGAGGGAGTCAGATTCAGATAAGCCACAATTGTTGATTTTTTTTTCAGTCAGGCTGTTTTTTCTCATTAGCCTTGAGTCCTGCTGGTACTTTCAATCCAAATTGGCCAGATTTGTGGGCATTCCACTAGTCTGTGCTTATGAACCCCCTCTAAGGTTGTCCCCAACATGCTGGTGAGTCCCAGAAGCTGCAGGTGGCCTGTGATTCTCACAAATTGCTTCCATTGTACGGCTTAGCTTGTAAATCAGCTGATTTTGAGTGCTCGAAGCATGAACCAAACCTTCACACAGACTCGGCAGTTTTGCCATGGTCAAAACTGCTGCCACCGTCTTCTTTAATAGCGATAACACAGGAATCCGCCTGTGCCAAAAAGGAGAAACCCTGCTGTCATGATTCCAATTAGACTTTTTCCGTGTACACAATAGACCCTTTTCTGTCAAATATTGTTCACACATTTCTGTAAATCTGTGTTAGTAAGCACGTCTCCTTTGCCGCGATGATCCATCCACCTCACAGGTGTGGCACATCAAGATGTTACTTAGACAGCATGATTATTGCACGTGTGCCTTAGGCTGACCACAATGAAAGGCCACTCTAAAATGTGCAGTTTTACTGTATTAGTGGGGTCCAGGGGAGTCCGTACCTGGCGTGGCCACCATTTGCCTTACCCAGTGCAATACATCTCCTACATAGAGTTGATCACATTGTTGACTGTGGCCTGTGGAATGTTGGTCTACTCCTCTTTAAAGGCTGTGCAAAGTTGCTGGATCTTGTCAGAAATTGATGACTGTCAGGAAATGGGAGACTGCAATGTAGTGAAGATTCAACTCAATCTGCTGGCTTTCTTATAAATAACTTTTACTAAGTGGCTTTTTAATGTATGTGAACATTCATGTACATTGCTCTGAGACTTCTTCGGTTGGGATATGGCACTAAATAATTAAACTAAACTGAAACTGGAACATGCTGTCATATGCGCCAATCCAGAGCATCCCAAACAAGCTCAATGGGTCCAGTGAGTACTGCTGTCCATGCAAGAACTAGGATGTTTTCAGCTTCCAGGACTTTTCAGAGAGTCTTTATTGTCATTTGCACCGCATGTGGTACATGAGATGAAAACGAGATTATGTACACGAGGTCCCAGTTACATCCAACAACAATGAAAGAGAAAAACAGTAATAACATCTAGAACTAACTAAGAAAAACATCAACTAGTAATACACTAAGCCTAATATAGTGGGAATAAACAGCAGCACGAACATGAGTTTGTATGAGCAGATGGTCACAGATGAATACAGCAACAAGAAAACAGATCAGCATCAGCATGATGTGATATTTTGCAGTGTTTATTTTTTATTTTATTTTTATTTATTCATGAGTCTAACAGCCTCAGGGTAGAAGCTGTTCCTCAGTCTAGTGGTTCTACATTTGATGCTCCTCAACCTCCGTCCTGAGGGGAGTGGGGCAAAGAGTGAGTGTGCTGGGTGAGTGAGGTCTTTCATGATGCAGGTGGCTCTTTTCCTGCATCTGGAGGTGTAAATGTCTGTGATGGTGGGGAGACTGACTCCAACAGACTTCTGTGCAGCCTTCACCACTCTCTGCAGAGCTTTCCTCTCTTCAACTGTGCAGCCTCCATGCCACACGTTGATGCTGGAGCACAGGATGCTCTCCACTGCACACCTGTAGAAGGAGGTGAGGACTGGGCTGCTCAGACCAGCTCGTCTCAGCCGTCTGAGGAAGTAGAGTCTCTGATGACCTTTCTTGATCAGGCTGGTGGTGTTGTTGCTCCAGCTGAGGTTATCATTCATGTGTACACCCAAGTATTTGTAGCTGGAGACCACTTCCACTGCAGACCCACCTATTTTCAGTGGGGCATGGTTGTGTTTGTTCCTTCTGAAGTCCACAATCATCTCCTTTGTCTTCTTCACATTCATGTGAAGATTGTTCTCTTTGCACCAGCTCTCCAGGTGTTCCACCTCCTGTCTGTAGCTGGACTCATCATTGTTTGTGATGCATCCCACCACCGCTGTATCATCTGCAAACTTAACAATATGACAGCCTGGAAGTGTGGCTGTACAATCATATGTGAGCAGAGTGAACAGAAGGGGGCTCAGCACACATCCCTGAGGAGAGCCAGTGCTAAGGGTTATGGTGGAGGAGGAGAAGTTGTGGATCTTCACGGACTGTGGTCTGTCTGTTAAGAAGTCTAGTACCCAGTTACAAATAGAGGGGCTTAGTCCAAGTGTAGATAGTTTGTCTATCAGAGTTTGGGGGATCATGGTGTTGAAGGCAGATGTGAAGTCCACAAAGAGCAGACGCACGTATGAGTCTTTCTGATCCAGGTGGGTGAGAGCAGTGTGGACCACGGAAGAAATGGCGTCCTCTGTTGATCGGTTCTCACGGTATGCGTATTGATGAGGGTCCTCATTGATGTTGACGGTTGCCTTGATGTGGGACATGACCAGTTTTGTACAGACCCTTGCAACATGGGGCCGTTCATTCTCATGCTGCGACATGAGACGATAGTTGTGGCTGAATGGCACAACAATGGACCTCAGGATTTTGTCGCTATATCTCTGTACATTCAAAATGCCATCAATAAACTTCACTTGTGTTCGCTGTCCATAACACACGCCTGCCCAAACCACAACCCCACTATGAGCCACTTGATTCACAACATTGGCGTCAGCAAACCACTCACCCACACAATGCTACACACAGTCTGCCATCTGCCCTGTACAATGAAAACCAAGATTCATCCACATAGTCCTCGCCACAGTGCCATACACCATCAAATGTGAGCATTTGCCCACTCAAGTCTGTTACGACGTCAAACTACAGTCAGATGAAGACCCTGATGAGGACGACGAGCATGCAGAGGAGCTTCCCTGAGACCGTTTCTGACAGTTTGTGCAGAAATGTTTTGGTCATGCAGAAGCTGTCTGGGTGGCTGGTCTCAGACAATCTTGGAGGTGAAGATGCTGGATGTGGAAGTCCTGGGCTGGTGTGCTCACATGTGGTCTGCAGTTGTAAGATCGGTTGGATGCACTGCCAAATTCTCAGAAATGCCTTTGGAGACAACTCATGGTAGAAAAATGAACATTCAGTTCATGGGCTACAGCTCTGGTGTACAATCCTGCTGTCAGCACACCAGTTACTGCTCCCTCAAAACTTGGGACATCTGTGGCATTGTGCTGTGTGATGAAACTGCACATTTAGAGTGGCCTTTTATCAAAAAGTCAAGTCAAAGTCAACTTTATTGTCAAAACTGCAATATGTACAGGACATACACGGGATTGAAATTGCATTTCTCTCAGTCCCTCGGTGCAACAGTAACCATTTAAACACTAAAACACTAAAACATTTAATAAACATTTGTTAATTTATTATTATTGTTATTATTATTATTATTATTATTATTATTTACAAGTTTGCAGAAGAAATTAAGTGTTAAGAAAAAAATAATAAGTATTAATTAATTATTGTGGTCATCCTAAGGTACACCTGTGCAATAATAATGCTGTGTAATCAGTATCTTGATATCCCACACCTGTGAGGTGGATGGATTATATCGGCAAATAAGAAGTGCTCACTAACACAGATTTACTCAAATTTGTGAACAATGTTGGAGAGAAAAAAGCCTATTGCGTCCACAAAAAAGTCTCAGCTCTTTGAGTGCAGCTCATGAAAAATGGGAGCTAAAATAAAAGTGTTGCATTTATATTTTTGTTCAGTGTACTTTTATACCCAATTACTTTTGTTGGAGACATGTGTTTTAGTTTACCAGTGTTTTCTCAACTGAACACGTTTGTGTTGCAATGCTAACTGTGCACTACCTGCTCAAACCATCTTTTTGCTGATGAGCAGTTTCTGTCAGGAATCTTACCACCTCTTTGTACAAATACATTTCCCCCCACAAAAAATATATCTATGTAATCAGTCACTTTTTCTGTTTGTATTGTTTTATTTATTTATCTATTTAGGTTAGATTTCCTGCTGGGCAAACAATACTTTTATGACACTTTGCTATATTCACCAGACGATGTCTTAAAATACCCATCTAATCTTCCAAAGGACACTGAGGGAAATGAATTTGCAGCTGTTTTGTAAACAATCATGACACAATAAGCTAACCAGCTTATTGTCTGTATTTTTCAAGGGAACCCTGCAAAGAGCATCCATGTCTCAAGAAGCAGAGGTCCCAGCAGAATGGGCAGCACAGATGATGACACCCCCTCCACACCTCCAGCTCCTTGCATCCCTACACTCACTTCCAACGATACCAGAGGACTTTCTGTGCTCGACTACCCCAGTTACATGGCTCAAATTTTATCTGCAGAAGAGGCAACACCCCTCTCCAGTCCTGGAGTTAGCAGTGAAGAGACGAGCCCTACCATTAAAGGACACGTAAGTCAAGTTTGCAGATGAAATGAAATGTCCATCTTTACTGCAACAGGACATGGCACAGCAAATGTTCTTTAATTAAAATGCAACTTTTCCGCTCTCCAATGCTCTAAACCTTTCTTTTCCTTACCTCGTCTGCCAGTGTACCTGTGGTCAGATAAAGTACCCAGAGAGCGGCCAGACTGCATGGGTCAATGCTCTTATTGGAAGAATCTTCTGGGATTTTCTACGAGAGAAGAGCTGGGCCGATGTTGTGTCCCACAAGATTCAGAAGAAGCTCAGCAAAATCAAAGTGAGAGCATTTTTAACTAAAAGCTACCGAGTCACAGAAAAGTTGATTAAAGATGCATCCCACTTTAAAATTTATTATGCAACACTTTCCACAGCTGCCTTACTTTATGAATGAACTCACTCTGACTGAGTTGGACATGGGATGCTCTATGCCACGTATCATCGCTACCTCCAGACCAGAAGTGAACCACAAAGTTAAGTCTTTTTTTGTTTTTGTGGGTGTGTGGTTTTCATAATTTGGAAATCTAGCAGCCTGCAGTGAATCTGCAAACCTTGTTGTTATCCTCTTTCTTGATTTTCTCCATCCAGTTTGTTGTTATACAACCTCACTCCAACAGATCATCCTGTTTATCAGCTTTTCTCGTTTTCCCTGCCCAAACTCTGGGACTAATAATCCACGGTAATTTATTAGAAATTTAATTTCAAGGTCCAATCAGCTCAGTGAAAGCTGTNCAGAAGTGAACCACAAAGTTAAGTCTTTTTTTGTTTTTGTGGGTGTGTGGTTTTCATAATTTGGAAATCTAGCAGCCTGCAGTGAATCTGCAAACCTTGTTGTTATCCTCTTTCTTGATTTTCTCCATCCAGTTTGTTGTTATACAACCTCACTCCAACAGATCATCCTGTTTATCAGCTTTTCTCGTTTTCCCTGCCCAAACTCTGGGACTAATAATCCACGGTAATTTATTAGAAATTTAATTTCAAGGTCCAATCAGCTCAGTGAAAGCTGTTTAATCTGCCCACTAAGCTGTGTGGGTCTAGATAAGGCTGTGTGTAGGGGGGTTGTCTTTATTTTGGCAGTCTGACGCTGATGTTTTTGTGATGCCACCTTCAGGCCTGTGGGTGGATCTGCAGCTGGTCTACACCGGGAACCTGCAGATGACCCTGCAGACCAAGTTCAACCTGTCCAAACTGGGGAAAGAGGGCAGTCAAGACATGGTACATCATTTGACTGACACTTGTAGTACACGGTCAGTGCTACACACATACACGCACATAACACAACTTTCCCAGTAACTCCTTTTCGTGACCCAGTAGAAGTCCTGTACAATGCATTTGAATTACTGGTGAAGCAAATATCAAATTAGAGATGACATTTTCCCTCAAAAACCAAAAAGCTTTCATGTGGCTGTTTAAATTCAAAAGTTGAATACCTGAAAAGCAGGCTACTCTTTTGTAACAAAATCTAGAAAAGTTATTTTTTTTAATATCTTATTATTGTTATAATATTTTAAGAATTATCTCACAAGCATTTGCATCAAAAGGGCTATATGCTTGGCTTCAAACCAAACCAATGGTTAACTTCACTATGACCATTTCTCTTTTTACTCACAGTCTCATGCAGTCAGAATTGCAGTAATATTGGCATTTTTTTTTAAATTTTTCTACATCCTATTCCCACACGACTCTTGACCACAACCTCTTTAAGGTGCAGTCTACTACACACATCAACACTTTACCTCCTATAAGTGCCTTGGACTTCCTGCTCAAGAGTAGGTTGAATAAAGTCTAATTATAGCAACCATAAAAATATGGCATCCAATAAAGTATTAAAAATATTAATACACACTAGTATGCATACTTCTGTCAGGATAGATGATAAAGTCGTTTCACTCCTGACTTATGTTTGTTTGTCTCTGTGTGTGTGTGTGTGTATGTGTGTGTGTGTGTGTGTGTGTGTGTGTGTGTGGGGGGGGGGGTTCTAGCTCCAAGCCCATCCTCGATGTGTTGGCAGACAGTGATGAAGAGTCCTCCAGTGCAGCTTCATCTGATGAGGAAGAGCTGCTTCTCTCCGAGCCTCAGGGTTTGATTGGGGAGAAAGGCACAGCAGCAACTGAAGGGTAAATGCTGAGGAAATAAAATGATTTAAAAAACTTTGTTAAGTGCGTCCCTCCTGTACCTCCTAGTAGGTTTAAAGGTACATTCTTATTGTTGATAATATGCAGCTTCACGTGCATCTAAAACCGGAAGCATTTTTTTGTTAGCTTTATTCAACCATTTTCTTAGGCCCTGTACACACGTAGCCGTTTATCAGTAAAACCGAACAGTTTAGCATGCGGTTTAGCCTTTCATCCACACGTGAACGCCGGTTGATGTAACTATAAACGAATAATAACAAAACTCCGGCCAAAGTGAAGATTTGAGAACTCTCCGTTTTCGAGTCTGCATGTGGACGTTCAGAACGGAGCTTTCTGCTCCAGCTGGACCGGCAGAACTGGCTGCCGGTCCAGCTGGAGCGGCGCTCACGTCACATAATGCTCTAAAAAAAGCACTAAAAAGTCAACATACCTGCTCTGACATGATTCCTAGTCGACATTTTCCTGCGTTTTATTAATTTTGTACTCCAACACGGTATTTAACAGTAGTTCAACCTCACGGTCTGTCCACACAAACTAAAGAAAATAAATAAATAAATAACAGGAAGTTGCGGCAGTTGGAGGGTTGTGACAGCACTACACTGCCACCTATGGGTTCAGCATATTCATTACAACGCTCTCTGGTGAAATAAAACGGGACATGTAGACAAACATTTTAAATATTTGAACATGTATGGACAGAGATATTTTTTTTACGCAAATATTCGTTTTTCAAACACCAGGCTACGTGTGTACAGGGCCTTAAACCTAGCCTTACACCTGACCCAGAGCACTGACCCTAAACCTAACCCCCTGACCCTATTATCAGCGATAAGAACACACCTTTAAACCTACTAGGAGGGACAGTCTGAATGCAACCTATAGGGATGATAACATCTAATAATGGACATTGATCATAACCCTTAGCACTGGCTCTCCTCAGGGATGTGTGCTGAGCCCCCTTCTGTTCACTCTGCTCACATATGATTGTACAGCCACACTTCCAGGCTGTCATATTGTTAAGTTTGCAGATGATACAGCGGTGGTGGGATGCATTACAAACAATGATGAGTCCAGCTACAGACAGGAGGTGGAACACCTGGAGAGCTGGTGCAAAGAGAACAATCTTCACATGAATGTGAAGAAGACAAAGGAGATGATTGTGGACTTCAGAAGGAACAAACACAACCATGCCCCACTGAAAATAGGTGGGTCTGCAGTGGAAGTGGTCTCCAGCTACAAATACTTGGGTGTACACATGAATGATAACCTCAGCTGGAGCAACAACACCACCAGCCTGATCAAGAAAGGTCATCAGAGACTCTACTTCCTCAGACGGCTGAGACGAGCTGGTCTGAGCAGCCCAGTCCTCACCTCGTTCTACAGGTGTGCAGTGGAGAGCATCCTGTGCTCCAGCATCAACGTGTGGCATGGAGGCTGCACAGTTGAAGAGAGGAAAGCTCTACAGAGAGTGGTGAAGGCTGCACAGAAGTCTGTTGGAGTCAGTCTCCCCACCATCACAGACATTTACACCTCCAGATGCAGGAAAAGAGCCACCTGCATCATGAAAGACCTCACTCACCCAGCACACTCACTCTTTGCCCCACTCCCCTCAGGACGGAGGTTGAGGAGCATC